>JARJDQ010025097.1:0-10736 GCA_030264215.1 Geostiba sp. GC000077
ACCCATTTCTTTCCATTTCACCAAAGCTTCCTCAGCAATTACAGTTTAAAGTTGAAAGAATTAGCGGGTATGACATCTGACGTTCACTCACAATAATGACAACTTACTCTTTTAACTTTAAACTGAAATTGCAGGGGCAAATTGGGTCAAGTCAAAAAATAAAAAAATACGGATACACAAAATTTCAAAATTCTCTCTCAATTTCTGCAATTATTGCATTGAAGGAATAAACAATACTTTCAAACTGTTATATCTCGAGAACGATTGAGTATTGGACTTTCGCATACAGAACTTTTCTTCATGTTTTGATCTCCAATATCATCCACCTATCTATGTAAAGTTATTTTATTAACACCCTGTAAATGCCGACATACCAAGTACACAATTAGATTGAAAATAAGAGGTTACCGATATTTGACGGTAATGGCATTATGTTACACACGCTTGCTACAAGGAATACGCCTATATAAAAGCCACAAATTTTGCCAAAGCGTACGCTTGCTTTTAATGCTTATAAAACGAAAGGAAAACCGCAGTTCGATATTTTCGATATACTTGCTTGAATTCAACGTAGGGTCGAAGCATCAGAAATTACTGACGCCAACTCTAAACATATGACTGCGACGTGCAAACATGCACTCCTAAATAATAACAAACATGTGGTCATCGCATGTTCCGAAACACTCTTTCTAAAGCGTAGGTTGGTATTTCGAATGTTGATCACGAGTTTCAAGCCTCAGTTATGTCTCAAGAAGCAAGAGGATTTAAAATATTGTATATGTTATTGTGCTGGCAATCGGCTATCGCTCAGTGTTTTTCGTTACAGGATTAAAATTTACATACAAATATCTCTTCATCTTAAAAAAAAGTAAGTGAAGACATCAATCATGAAATGATTTCAATGCGATTTTTAAGCCAATTAACCAAAAAATGCCTCTAGAAGTTTTATAGATATGGCATTAAAAGAAGTATATTGTGCAAAAGAGGAGTAGGTATTATTGTTCTTCTAAAGGTACCCATAGATATTAAAGAAGAAGAAATATTAAATTGGGCTACATTGCTTGTATTTATTATGAAACTTGTGCAGGAATACATTATTTTTTAAATTGAAAACCATGGTAGCGCTATTTCATAGTCTACACATTGTAACTTAAGTTTGAAAAGATTTTCAGTTAATGACACGAATTACACTGTCAGTACTGACTTTTCAAAAATGAAATCACTAATTAACAATTCGTTTTGCTGTAGATATTTGGTGCAACAAACACGGACAATTAGAATAAGCAATTTTGTTTAGTCTAATTTTAAGGTTTGTTTATAAAAATGGTAATGATAAAATTTTGTTCCTCGCAGGATTGTACCAAACAAAATCAAAACTTTCTATTGGAATATTTATCAAATTAAATAATCTTTTATTTATACCAGGAATTAAATAAATAGTTATTAGAAATAAAGTTGAAAATAAAACTTTATCGCCGTGTAGCACGACCGAGATACAATTTTCCTTATTTTGATTTGCTCAATGTGCCATCTATGTTCTATCAAACCTCATCCAGAGGAATTCTGCCATTACAGAATCACCCTGTAGGTGTAATAGATTTTTGTGAATACATCTACGGGAATGCAATCTACTTGTCAACATGTTGAAGTTCGGGACATTTCCACATTTTCAAAACAATTAAATTGTGCTGAATTCATGTGAAATATACATGTCTATCAAATGTGTTGATAAAAACTCCTCACATCCACTTTTTAATTTGATACATATAAAAAAAACTTTATGGGCATGAAAAATGTATTCTCTTGTTTATTGAATCGATGCACTCCGTTGAAGCGTCAACCCATTGAACGTTTTCCCATTCGTATATGTATTGTATAATATGCTGGTGAAACGGACAACCAGTTCGAAATAAAGCTTTCCGCTCGCGCACACCCACGCTCCAATCAAATCATTCGACTTCATTATAATTTTAATGCGCCTTAAGTACGCGCGCGTGCGTAATTTCTTTTGTTATACCGAAACGATTTATGATTTACATTTTAAAAAAGAAAATTATTCGCTGAGGCAGTAGTGGTAGTAATAATAATGTATGGAATCACGACGAATCGGCGAATTGCTGCAATTGATGTGGAAGTGTATTTATTACAGTCTTTCATCAGGGCAATTTATTTAAGCTGCTGTGTATTTGGTAATGGGAAATGGAATGCAAAGCCACGTCCCCGTTGACATTTGTTGCATTGAATAAGATTGTTCGGTTAAAACCATAGAACCAAATAATATCACATTCATATACATTGCGTTTACGGTCTTGAGTTTATCCTTCTATAATACATCTCAAAAGAAGTATAGATAAACAATACATTTACCTAAATAAAAGTCTTTTCATTGGCGAGATAATAATGTCCTTATTTTTGAGCAATAATAATAAATGATTGCAGCAGACAGTCAACGAACTCACTTTGCATGCTTAGATTTTTTTTAGACTTTTAGTATGTCAAAAATGTACCATCAACGAACTAAAAAATGCAAACCCAGTCTTTGTGGGAATTAGTTCGACCTAAAAACCTATATTTCTCCTATCCTATGGGACCATTCCGAAATGCGCATTGAACGCATTGGCGCATCGCATCAATGCAGGCACTTTGAAATCATTCCGTTTTGTCAATGCGCTCCAAGCGATGATCATACGGAACGGGTTCATGTGATCAACAGAAAAATGGACGCTGCAGGAAACATGAAGAAAATAATTTCTACTAATATTTTTTCGTTGATAGTATTTAAGAATAAGACATTTTAAGCATTTGCTCCGTTTTCCTTTGCAATAATTTTACAGGAATGCGATTTTAACGAAATTCAACATAACTCCTATGTTATAAATTTTGATCAAAGTCAAATAAAATACATTAACTTTAGCATTATTTACCTCGCAAATCTTTTTGCTTTAAAAATAATGTTATTTATTTATTTTGTAGTGAATAAAGTTATAATTTTGTGTTTTTATTTTCGGAATCCATGACTTTATACTATTTTATACTATTATTCTCGTGAATGGATACATATTTTTTATTGAGTTTTACATGTTTCGGCCTGTGGCCATCTTCAGAAACAGAGAGAAAACAGAGAGAAACAGAGTTTCTGAAGATGGCCACAGGCCGAAACATGTAAAACTCAATAAAAAATTTGTATCCATTCACAAGAATAAAATAAAATAGAATAAAGTTATGCTTGCAGTTGGTATATACTTGTTGACTTTATTGACGTTTAATGATTAATATTTAATATTGCAGAATAAATTGAGTATTTAGTTAATTGTTCTTAATGCACGTCTTGACTCGTGCGTTGTCCGTCGCGCCTCCAGCGTTGCCGGTTGTACCTCGGTGCTCCCGGCATTGGCGCGGATTTCAAATATTGTCATTCGGGCCCACATGCCACCCCGGTCTTGGCAGGTCCTCGCCTGGCAACAAAGCGTTGTCCTTGTCGGCTGTGAAGATGCTGTCCTCCAGTGGGAGCGGATACAGCTTATGAACGGAGTGACGATAGTGGCCACCTCTAATCTGTTCCAGAGCTACGCGGATGACGCCATCCTGCCCAGGGTATACTTCGGCGACCCTTCCCAAAGGCCAATGTAGCGGTGGCGAGTTGTCAGCCATGATGAGTAGCTCGCCGACCTTGACTGGTGGCGTATCAGCAGTCCATTTCTGCCTAGGTTGAAGACTGGTTAAATACTATGATTGCCAGCGCTGCCAGAAGTGCTGAACAATTTGTTGCAGTAGTTGGTAACGTCCAAGTCGGTTTATCGGAAGAGTAGACAGTGGTTCATCTGTAACTGAGACAAGCTTGCGAGCAGAAATGAAGTGGCTTGGGGTTAGTGACAGAGGATCATTCGGATCGTAAGACACAACACACAAAGGGCGAGAGTTAAGGATTGATTCAATTTGTGCGCAAACAGTTGTAAGTTCCTCAAATGTTAATTTTTGTTCCTGAATAATTCTCTTTAAATAATATTTTACACTGTGCCCCCCCGACTGCCAAAGCCCGCCGAAATAGGCAGAATGTGTAGGGATACATTTCCATGATATACCTTCTATTGCAAAAATCTCTAACAATTTCTCGTTCATTTGTAACTTTTCTATTTCTTTTTTTAAAGTTCATTGTGGGCACCCACAAAGTTGGTAAAATTGTCTGACCCAATTACTGCAGGCCTGCCTCTGCGAGCTGCAAACCGCCTGAGTGCAAGTCTGAGACAACTTTGATGTGCATAGTTTTGGTGCTAAAACATATAAAGATGGATAAATAGCACTTTTAAGTTTTGCTGCCTCGCCCCTTCCTGTCCTTGATTTGCAGGGGGGCAGCCTAATCGATGTCAGTAACCATGAATGCCCGGGATGGAACCACTCTAGCATTGGGTACCGGTGCTATAAGTGGCATGTTCTTCGGATTTACCCTGAAGCATGTGTCGCATTCCCTAAAGGTTTGACGCGCGGTCGCTTTGCCACGAATCGGCCAGAATCGTTCGCGTATCGAATATAGGAGCGGTTGAGGACCAACATGTCCCAATCTAATGTGCTCGTTCCGAAATAATAGTTTTGTAAACCGATGATTATGAGGAAAAATAATAGCATGCCTTGTTAAATAGTCAAGGTTGCACATTTCAAGGCGACCCCGGACGCGCAAAACCCCGCCAGTTTCCAAAAAACGGCGTAAGTTTCTCAAAATACTTGATTGAGTGATTGCCTTAGAAGCGGCCAATGCATGAATCTCATTTGAAAATCTGGAGTGTTGTACTAATTTACTGAAAGTGTCTACCGCCTGATTGACCCCGTCCAAACTTAACACCCTTGATGCAGGGCGCTCTTGGCGTTTGTATGTTATATTAACAAATCTTTGAACGTATGCCATACAATTGACCAAACGACGATAATTTGAAAATCTCTCGAAGTCTATTACACTTTCGTGGAGAGAACACGCTTGGATACGAGGATTAGTTCTTGTTTCAGGCATTTAACTCCCCGATTTTCCTTTGTGGCCAAAATTCCTCATGCAATTGCAGCCATTGGGGACCGCACCACCACAAGTTAGCTTGTAAGAGTTCATTTGGCATGACTCCTCTTGATATGAGGTCGGCCGGATTTTCCTTGGACGGCACGTGGGACCATTGATACTGTTCAGTCAATGTCTGAATTTTGCTTACGCGATTAGCTACGAAGGTTTATAAGGTATTTGGCTGTCTTTTGAGCCATCCAAGGACTATTTCCGAGTCCGTCCATAAGAAGATATTATTGATTTTTCCTCTCAAATGAGTTAAAAAACTGAATGCATCAGTTTGGCTAGTATTAATGCAGCGCAGAGCTCTAGCCTTGGAATGCTAATAGTCTTAATTTAATTTTTCGTCTGAAACTCAGAGACGTCTGAAACTCAGAGACTATGGCCTCTGGCCGAAACATGTCAACTCAAAATGTATCCATTCACGAAAAATTAAATAAAACATATTACCAATGGATTACGAGAACAAAAACATCAAATTATAATAGTCTTAAGATGGGAAACATTTGAATTCGCGCATATTAAATTGGAATAGACCCCATGAGATTGTAGATTTTTACGGAGTGTATCCGAGGATACCGCACTTAGGCCGCGTGTGTTGGGCCTATTGTACTACCTCCATGCAAGTTCACTCACCCAGCTCCTTCCTGAATGAGGTTGAAATACCTTACCTTTGGGGGGTAAACTGCCTAAGTAGGCCATATTGGTGACGATCTTCCCCAATATGTGTTGTCTCTGGCTTGCAAGTGCACATAACATGTGTTGCTGTCTCTTCTTCCTCGAGACACCATCTGCAGGTTGGATCGTCCGCTAGGCCGATCCTGTGCATATGGTGACCCCATGAGAAGTAGAGCATTTGAGAAAAAGGCATGCCCCGAAACCGCGTTCGGACGCATCTGAAAATCCATGGATTTGAATATCGACGGTATATCTTTCGGGATTATACAGCGAGGTATTTGTAGTAAATTAAAGCGCGACTTCATCAGGAACTGGCGAATCCCAGTCTAGTTTAAGTTGCCAAAGCGACTGGATGATGAATTTAGGAATTATTATACTGACTCCCACTAATCCTAATGGGTCAAATATTTGGCTAGTTGCCGACAAGATCGTTCGTTTAGTAACTTGTGAATGCGATTCTTCCTTGCTTATCGAAATATTGTAACAAAATGTGTCGCGCTTGGGGTGCCAGAATATACCGAGCGTTTTTGTTTTTTCGTTCGCACCCAGATTAACTTTCCCTCCATTCTGTTCGGAGCCCCCAACACCACAAAATACAATTGGGTGATTTGAACAAATGACATTAGGGTTTCTTGAAGACGATTGCACAGTGATTTAGCTTCATCAATTGAATCGGCGCCAGTTAGCACGTCGTCAACGTAAGAATCTTCCTTGATCACCGATGCAAGAACAGAATCTGTGCCTTGAACTTGGTTTGCCACTTCCACCAAACATCGAGTAGCTAAGAATGATCCTGAAGCGGTCCCATACGTCACGGTATTTAATTTAAATGCTTGAAGAGCATTGCCGGTATTGTCGCGCCAGAGTATTGTTTGCATGCGCCGATCATTCGCGGAGACCAGAATTTGCTGATACATTTTTACAATATCCGCGCGGATGGCGCTCGTCCTGCAGCGGATGCGTAAGAGAATAGAGATCGCTCTGCACTACCGGACCAAAGCATTCTATTTGGTTTCTGGAAACTCCCGAGCTCGTGGCAAACGATCCGTCGAAGACAACCCGCAATTTAGTCGTTGAGCTAGCGTTGTTAAATACACAATGGTGAGGGAAAACATATCGCAACGGATCATTTTCGCGGATCAGAATGCGAGTCATGTGATTCATGCTTTCATATTCATGCATAAATCGTTTATATTTATCCTTTACTTCCGGGTTAGCGGTAAGTCGGCGCTCAAATGAAAAAAATCGTTTTTGCATTCCGTTATGGGAGTTGCCCAGGACACTTGGGTCGTCCTTAAATGGTATTGAGACCGTGAATCTACCGGTATTGTCTCTGGTTATTGTCTTCGTAAAGTGATTTTCAGCAAAGGTATAGTGTATTCGCTGGAACCTTACCGATTTTTGACGTTTCGAACTGCACGTGTGTAAGGGAGATCATATCCCCCCTCTCTTTCACTTAACACCGTTGGGCCGCTGTAGTCCCCCACCCATCACCAGTTAGAAGCGTCAAAAATCGGTAAGGTTCCAGCGAATACACTATATCATCGTGTAGGAGATGATTGCTGATAGGCCATGAAAATATTGTTTTATTAATTATATTGTAGGTAGGTAGTTGAGAAATAGTAGCGACTGAATGTTTTTGTAGTTATGGTTATGTTTATGTTTAAAAACTTGGAGAACGGCAGTCTGAATTCCAACATCGACTCGAGAACACCTAATGAAAATTAAATAAATAAATAGTTTTCTACAATTCAGAAGTGGGATAATTTTGAACAAGAACCTGCGCAAGGAGACCCTGAGGCCGTGACGTGTGGCAATTTCGGGCACTGGCTGCTGGTACTGGACAAGGTACAGCGGAGTGCAAATTGTGGGATCGCATTAATGAAAATGATTGGGAAAATGACAAAAGCCCAGGCTGACAGAGATCAATCGGGAGAACTGGCGCCAAGGTTGTCAAATCCGATAGAGGAGTTCAAGGGCGATGTAGTTGATCCTGCGAGAGCCCAGGAATGGTTGGCGCAGATCGACTACAGTGCGAATGTAGGGCGGTCGAGCGACACCGTGACTCTGCAAACCGCGAGGATACACCTCAAGGGGGCTGCTGGTGCATGGTACCAAGCACGGAGAGAGGAGCTAATAACGTGGGAGTCGTTCAAGGTGGCTTTTCGAAGAAGCTTCGTAGAAACTGGAAGTTTCATTGACCGTGTTGAGCAAATGAGGCGTCCACGACCAAAATCTGGAGAGACAACTGTGTCGTATGTACACATAAAGCATCTGCTGTGTTGGACCTGGATATGAATGAGACGAAGAAACAAATTTTGACCGGATTGCCTAGAGGCGAAGATCTTGGTAGTCTTCCAGTCAAAGATCATGCCCACATCGACGAGTTTATAGGAGATGTAATTCGCGTCGATGAGTTAATGGATGATCGAGGTTGAGGGTCTCGTCAAAGGCCGTGGACTGGCAGTAGCAGTGAGGTTTGCTACAGATGCGGTAGAACTGGCCATGGAGCGCGAGATTGTCGTCAGAGAGGTAAAGAAGGGAAAAACGATAAAAACATTAAAATCGACAATGCGGGCAAAGACGGCCAATACGAAAAGGACGGTAGATACGCGAGACACAATAACGGCCAATATGAAAACGATAGTAAATACGCTGGAGACCGTAGGGACAGCAGGTATTGTGAGTCACTTTGCTTTGGATGTCGAAAAATTGGTCATATACGCAGATTCTGTACTGCTAGAGCCTCGGATCATCATGCTGAATCCAGTAAGAAAGAAAATTCAAGTATCAGTGTGAAGGATGCTGTCAATATCGTCACGAGTGAATGTAGTTATACCAAGTGGGTCTCTGTAAATGACTCAAAGGTACAAGCATTGGTCGATACTAGGAGTGGTATTTGTTGTGTAAGAGATACTTGCTTTAATCGCTTAGGATTGGAGGTGGTTGCGGGAGAGAAGGACCTCTGCGCGTTTGGGGACATGACGCTTCCAAGGTTGGTCAGTGTGGGTTATGTATTGGTGAATCTGAAGGTTGATGATGCATTGGGAAGTGGAGTGAAGATGTGGATTGTTCCCGACAATGCGCAACCTACCGATGTGGTTGTGGGTAGAAGTTTCCTCCATCGACCCGAATTAGGTTACGCAAAGAAGGGAGATGTTTTCTACGTGGGACCGGTGGGAGAGAATCCATTTGTAGATTTGGAGTTCCCACGGTCAGATGAAGAAAGCGTAATATTGACACATGTGAAGGATGATGGTGAAGGATGATGTCCTGCTTATGTTGACGGAAGAAGAGGGTAAGAGGAAAAGAGAAGACAATTCAACGGAAAATGTCAACGCAGGAGCAGATTTGACAGAATTAGAAGTGGAACAATTGGTCGCATTGCTACGCGATTATCGAGATTGTCTTGCAATGGAAATTGAGGAGCTGGGTTGTACTAACATAATTGAAGTTGAAATACGTGACGAGGGACCTCCGATTCAAAAGTCAACAAGGATTAATATCGATGATTGTCCGTGAGTGGAAAAGAGTAGGAATTGTAACTGAAAGCAAGGGAAAATATGCGTCACCAGTGTTACTGGTAGAGAAGAAAACAGGGGAAAAGCGAATGGTGATGGACTACAGACGCTTGAATTTACAAACGCCGCGCGTGAACTACCCGATACCGACAGTTGATGAACAATTTGAGAAGTTGGAAGGAAGTAAGTTGTTTTGTGTGTTAGATTTGAGTAATGGGTATTTGCAGATACCATTGGCTGAGGAATCTAAAGAGAAAACTGGCTTTATCACCGAGGATGAGCGCGGTAAATTTGAGTATTTGATCGTTGGTTTGAAGAATGCACCGATGGAATTCGAGATCATGAGGAATATAGCGTTGGAGGGTCAACGTAATCGGATTCTGGTCAATTATTTAGAGGATATTTTGATTCCTGCTTAAGATTTTGAAGATATGTTGACTAGGTTGAAGGAAGTATTACTGGCATTAAGGAAAGCAAAGCTGACCCTTAAGTTGAAGAAATGTGAGTTTGGTAAGGAAGAGGTAGAATTTTTGGGATATGGTGTTAATGCGGATGGTGTAAAGCCGGGAAAACGTAAAATGGCTGCAATAGAAGAGTTCCCGCGTCCAAGTGATTCCCATGAAGTACGAAGGTACTAACCCTAAGTACCGGATACTTTAGAATGTTCGTCAGGAATTATGCAATTCGAGCGCGTCGGCTTACTGATTTGATGACGAAAGACTGTAAATTTGAGTGGACTGAAAAGTAAAGTACAGCGTTTGCAGACCTGAAGAAGGCGCTAATTGAAAATGCGACGTTAAAACTGTTTGATCTGAATGCGTACACAGAGTTGCATACGGACGCATCAAGTAAAGGACTAGCTGGTATGTTGTTAAAGAAGGATGGTTGAGATATGAAATTAGTTTACTGTGTGAGTAAGAAAACAACACCGATAGAAGAAAGATATCATTCCAGTAAGTTAGTAAGTTGGAATTAATGACTATTGTATGGTGTGTTGAGCGGTTACGTGGATTTTTATTAAACGTACTATAGTTACCGACTGTCAGTGTCTAGTACACATCAATGCACAGAAAACGCGAAATCCGCAATTTGGACGTTGGTTAAATACGTGAAGTGACTACACATACCAGATCATACATAGGCCTGGAGTAGGGCTGTCGCATGTGGATGCGTTAAGTCGTGCTCCAGTAGAGGAACCAATACAAACCGACGACTATTTAATCGAGAGACATTTGGAAGTGATAATGATAGCGGAAGAAACTGTACCTGAGATCATTCAGGGAAGTGATCTTAAGCTTAAAAAACTGATAAGAATATTGGGAAGAGAGGTGCGATCACGCGAAGAGCAACAATTGGTGAAGGGATATTGCTTTGTGTAGGCAGCTAATGTGCGAAACGGGGTTGCACTGTCTTCCGAAGTGCAGTCGCGATGCTGGTGGGACTCCTACCGTTCGCTCTGCAAGATGTTGGCGGCTCCAGACCTCCGCAGAGTG
>JARJDQ010025108.1:0-14416 GCA_030264215.1 Geostiba sp. GC000077
GTTACTTATCTGGGGATATATTTTAAAATTATAGCCAACTGCTGCAGGGCGCGAAATTCAAAATTTGCTCACGTGGTAATCAGACATTTATGAAGACCCTGTATACACATGGAGTTAAATGGGACAAATTTTTTACTATAGGCAACCAAACATACCCAAAAATGTATCCTCTCACCATCACCGAGTTTTTTTGATATTTCATTAATTTTTGTAACTATAATAATATTTTTATTAATTAATTTTTAATTTATTAGTTGATTTTTAAATATTTTTAAATCTCATAGATAACGAGATAACTTGCATTAGGAAAAAGCCTTAAATGTAGGCCACCCACAAAACGTTGAGAAGCGCGTTAATTTATCCTTTCACCATCTCCGAGGCCTATGCAACATCCGGCAGTAACGGAGTTACTGAGGTTAACGTTTTTATACTTCAAAATTTGTTATGAATAAAATAAGACTCTAAAAAATCGGAAAAATATTTATGTCTTAATTAAATAACGTAGAATCAAATAAAAATTTTAAAAAGTTCATAAGACAACCTTAGTTCATGTTCACTCACTGCCTAATCAATCAATTGTTAACTATTACTTCACATTAACAATTTATCAGTGACAGGTCTATTGATAACGTTAAATGTTACATTTTCAGTTGACAGCTTTTGCCCATCGCGACGAGTCGAGTCGGGAGTCGCTAATCTAATAAACAGCTTATGGACTCATAATTGATAGACGGTACTGGCAATGGCAGTTGGCAGGCGAATGCAAGTGCAAGGAGGACGACCAAGTTTGTTGCACTGCTTTGATTGATTTTCCGGCCGGCAGTTCCGCGTTGAAACTTCATGAGGCTTTCCACGCCTTCACAGCTATGCAAAACTTATTCAAATTTATCTTACTCAATCAACACTCAAGAACACAACACACGCGTTAACCAGTATTAACGTTCAACCATGTTATTAGGGGAAAGTGTACAGATTTTTTTTGAAAGGTAAAAGGTAAAAGTAGAACGAACATATGTTGTTAAAAATTCTGTCGCCTAGTTCATTGACACTGGATACTCAGGTAACTCAGGACACTGGTTGGTTACATCGCTATCAAACTGGGACAAACCATTTACCTAGAGTCCTACAGACCTACTGTTGTGAAAGATAAGTGGAGTGGAAGAGTGGAAGAGTGGAACGAAATGTACAATGTACAAGGGGGAATAAGGATTGTTAAGGTCAGGTTCTCAGGTCCGGATATGAGATGATACGAGATGAGGGGGATGAAGGTTCCGGCTGGTTACCTTGCGTCACCTTGCGCCCCTTGCGATAGGTCGCAACGACGACATCGCTCAATGAATGGGTCGCGTGAGTGCGCGCGGTCCACACATGCCCCCTTCCTTCATTACAGGATATACTCAATGACTGCAAACCGGGACCATAGTCGCCGGATAATAATATCTCATTAAAATAAAAACCAGCTGGTACCAGGATAAAAGTGCTATGTATGTCCTAACTGTTTTGGTTTTGGTTTGTTATTTAGCTGTTTCATGATCATGGACTCATGGATGATAATGATATGTTAGTCGTTATAGTGTCTCCCGGCTGCCGGACGTACCTGCGTAGATGTCCGCGGTGTCGCCGTCGACGCGCGCACTCCAGAGGACGACGACGGCGGCGAGCGTGATGAACGTGAACTTCATCTTGTGGATGGCACTCGGCGGGCTTGCAAATCGTCGTTGGGTGCTCACTCCATATGCAACGGGGGGCCCGCGTTAGTGGCCTGCCATTTTGCCAACGGTGTACTGAGCGGCTCGGCGGCTCGGCGGCGGCGGGCGCTAGCGAGTGCGAGTGCGAATGGCGGCCGAGGGAGAGCGCACCGTTGCGCACGCGGCAAACCGCCGTTTGAGGGGGGAAATCAATAGGAGATTAGTCGGGCGCGCGATTGGCCGCCTCCGCGCGTTGACGTCAAACGCCGTGCGCCGCCGCTACCGCTGCCTCTGCCGCCACCGTCGCGCGCACCTTGTTTATCGCGCATTCAAAACGCCCACGCGCCGGACACAACGGAAATCACACTGCCACTGAAAAGAGAACTGAAGCAAAAGTTTGTCACAGGAGGGCTTAAAACTTGAAACCGTTGAAACCGTTGAAACACTGTGTATTTTTAATGAATGCTTCAATGCGTTTTCTTCGTTTGTTTGTTGTTAGGTATATGAAATAATGGATGCACACCACGCGCTTGTCGAAATGTTGAGTTTGTCGCGTTTTGTTGATAAGCCACGCGACGACCTGAACTGTCTGAGCAGCGCGCACCGACTGATGGATGGAAAACTTCAACTGCTTGCTTTAAAAGTGCTCTTACCACTAAGTATGTTTGTATGCACTTAGAACGTATACACACATGCAAAGCACAGACTACAGACGGTGAGGCGACGGCGACGTCGCGATGTGATGAACTGTTTTTGCAACGGCTGCCCCCGAACGCTCGCTGGTCGCTGCCACTGCCACCCAGCAGGAATTACTTTTTTTATAGTGCTTTTATACTGTATTTGCACTTAGCGCGTAAAAATACGTGCTTGTGGTCGATGTTTTCACGCGGGCAGACGATTTGTGGTCGGCGTAGCACCGGATCTCTGATATGCCATGCGCAACACACTGAACATGACGAAAATTGAACACTTGAACACTGAAACGCAACAGAACTTTTAATTAACGCAAACTGACATAAAACCATACATTCAACACAACTGACACACACACACACAAACAAATATGCCATATAAATTTGCAGTATTTGACAAACAATCTTGTGTGATCTTGCTTTGCTTCATCTGTAAAGGCTCGAACACATTAGCCTCTAGTAATTTAGTCGAGTCGCTCGAGTAGCTGGTCATTTAGAAGAAACTGTATTTTCTGACTAAGCTACTCGACTAAAATTGTGAGGCTCACACACGTTTAGTTTCTAAATTACTTCGCTACTCGACTAAATTAATAACAAATGGTGTACAATACTTCTGTGGCGTTTTGGCAGAAGCAGACAACTCCACTTTTCGTGTTTTCAAGAAATCACATATTAATAGTTTCAATTCAAAGCCCTCTTTCGAATGTGCAAAACTAGAACTCTGAATATTTAGTAGTTTATAAATAATTGAGCTTTTTCGAATTCAGGCAAGTGCAATTTGTCGGCATAAGCAGACAAATCCATATTCAATGCATAACTTGTGGTCACCTTCTGGTTTTATGCAGATTCCGAGATGCAACTTCCATGAAAATAATACAGGTGGCGCCACCGTTCAAAGCAATTCAGCATTGCTTTTTCAGACAACTCCAAAAACAGCAAAGTACAAAGAAAATTAATCTATTTGAACCGAATCTGTGAAAACTCATCATGTTTCTAATCAATTACTTGATATACAGTTACTTGAAAACTTTAACGCAATTTTTCTCGTAACCACAAAAAGTGGAGTTGTCTACTTCTGCCAAAACGCAACAGACTTAAATTGTGTGGATAAGTGAATGGTTTATAGTGGCCATAAGAATAAAAATAACAAGTCATTAAATTAATAATATCTTAAAATTTCAAAAAATGTTATTTTTGGCTGAATCCTTTTAGTGTAGAGGGTCATTTCAAAATATTTTAGGATTGTGGAGATAATTCTGCATATTTTTTATCTAAATATTTTATCCTGTATATCCTGTATATAGACTATACCTCGTATCGAGTCATCAAAAATGATTGAAGCCATTTGAATTTCGCGCCGTAATTTTGACCTCCCAACAAGGATGCAAACAAGATGCGCCACTTTTACGGATGACTGTAGGAGTCGGTAAATGGGCTTTCCCTACGTGTCCCACATACTATCTTTCCGCCGATCGCTCAAAAAGTGCCATATATTTATTTATAGGAATATTTATTAGCGCGAGACCTTGTGATGAAGGCATGAACTTCGCAGCGGCCAGGAAAGTGCCTTAGCGCAACCATTCCCGTACTAGGACGGGAAAGTGAAACTTTCCGATGCCGAAATATGGCAGATTTCTAATGCAAGGTGACAAGGAGGTAACCATAGAAATTACGCGGGAAATTCAAATAGTTTCAATCACTTTTGATGACTCTGTATTGGTGCATGAACTCTGAACCAATATTCAAAATTTGTTTGAATATCTTTTATTAACATAACATGGAACATAACAATCATTGTACTCAATGTATTCTGCTTGCATCATAGTCATAATTAATTACATGTAGGTAATTCTACTTATTGTTAAATATCACGGTGTTAGGTATTATCAAAACATAAAAAAATAAGATCTGGATTCTCAATATGATTGCATGTAGTGCCTGTCTATACACGCCATAGGATGATAGGATTATAAATACATGATAAAAATCATCAAATATAAAATGTTATCGACATTGACATAGTTCTCCATTTGCATTGCAAACGTAGTCTGCGGTTCGCACTTCCTACACGTCCATGTTATCGTCAGTCGACTCGCCCTCCAAGGTCAGCCTCATCTCGTCCTTCTTCTTCAGCCGGCCTTTCTTCTTCCGCCGATTAACGACGCCATGCTCGTCGTCCATCATCCGCAGGATCACCGACTGATCGGAGCAGTCGAGCGGCGCCACTGAAATATCTCGCACCGCTCGAAATTTGCCGCAGTTATTCAGATGTTCATTTTCGAGGCGGAAAAAGTTCCACACAAAACGCCTAAATCACGTGCACACAAAACATAATGTAGTACATGGTTGAATCGATGACATCCTGACATAGTTGTATAATTTAGGTTAGGTAATGTTACAAACCTGAACACTTCGAATGGCGCTAGGATTGTTACCATCAGTTCGGCGTCAATGTAGCCCAATTCGATTAGAGAGGTGGAAAACGCCCACGCAAAGCGCAGGATGAAGTCTTCGAAGATTCCAAAGTAATAACACCACTGCAACGCGTTAAGAGATATTGAAACATATTTTCTCCGATTGACGTCAGGGAAGACAAGATGGATGCCGACGCCGGCGGAAATTGCGATATGTAACCAGTAAGCACCTACCGTCGATGAGTAGACGATCTCCTCCCGCAGGAATTTATTATCGCCGGCTTTCGCATCGAACAGTCCCCAATCCAATTTGATATCCCATGTGTAGGCGTAGCAGGAGCTAACGATCGACGAGATCAGCCATAGATAGAAGAAGGGATTCTCAGACATTGAGTTGTAATATTCTGCAACCCAAATCACACATACGTCAATGACAACTCGAAAGTTGAAAACACATAACCTAACCTAAAACGTAAAGTCAGAAATTCAGATTAAGATTATGAATGAATTATGAATAAGAATGGTAAGATGATGCAACTAATGATGATATCTACGGAAAATGTTCCTCATCGTTCTTGACATCGTAATTCCCACCTATCCCCTATCTAAATAAATACCCATTGTGATGATGGTGATGAATGTTGATGATATGATGTGTAAACATTAATCTGCGTACGGCGTGCGCGCTCACCGTGAAAGTACGTGTAGAGCGTGGAAAAAAGGATGACGAAAAACGTGGTCGAGTACTTGACGGCATTGGCGACGTGTGGAAACGTCTCCTTCGTGTCGCGATAGCGTCGCAGGCACTGTCCGAAGCGGAACCACGCCGGCAGCGCCGTCATCAGCGCCTTAACGTAGAGAAAATTGTGCGAGCAGTAATCGACATCTGCGGGCAAAACCATGCTCATCAAAACGTCACGATTTCACGAATAACGATCGGAAAAAACCTACTGTTCGGTGTATGCCAATCCTTGTTCGTCGCGTAGAAGCACAAAAAGAAGGGAATGTCCGTGAATAGCGTCACCAGACTGTTCAGCTGGTCGGCCATCCAGAATTCGGCAAACGTCACGTAGAAAAATGGCGTCATCAACACTTTACCCTGCATAAACAAAATTAGTTTAGATTTAGGATTTGGACGAAGATCAAAGCGTTGATGTTTAATAGGTTTTACCAGTACACGCAACGCCCAGAATCTGGCTTCGTGACGCAGCGTTTTTGTCGGATTCAACAGGAACGCAATCATAATCAAATTCATCACAAACGGATTCACATAGGCTGGAATGCTCAGTTCGGCGCTGTAAATGAAGCACAGTACTGAGACGGACCAAATCACGCCAAAGATGCCCGCCAGTTCGATGATGTGCTGCTCGGAGAGATGATTGCGCGGATCCATCTCGAAGATGAGCACATGGTTCACACCCGATGACCGCCATCCGTAGATATTGATGCCCCACAGGAATAGGAACTCCACCAGCAGAAATGGACCGCGATACAGTCGAGTTATTGCACGCCAATCGTCGGTTTTATGATGGAATATTGCTGTGGGGGTGGGGCACAATGTAAATGTTACGGTTATAGTGACTAATCTGTAAATGTGCACATTTACCGGTGAATGTGCACATTTACAGATTATGCACTATGACCGTAACATAAATAACACACCCTTTACAAATGCATTTTATGTTTGTACCTGAAAGCAGCACGGCAACCATGAGGACAATCAGCGAACCGGAGAATAGGCCCACTTTGAATGTGGTCCACGGACTCTGCTGTTCGCCGAGCGGCGGCACACGGAGGCGTTTCATCGCGCGCTGCCGATCGCCGCCTTCCAGGTCGTTGGTCACGGTCGCCTCCGTCTCCCGTATGATGCGGTCGATGTCCTTGTTCAGGAAGAAGTGCGAGTTCTCCACGTGGTTGACGCGCCATCGCACCCCTATCTCCGATGTCAATAACTGCCACAAACCATGATATAACATAAAATGTTATTGAACACAAAAACATGTATCTTCAAGAGGTAGTCAACCAACCAACCTTGTCATGTTTCTTGAGTATTTTTCTAAAGCCAGTAAAGTTTAAATTTTGATAGTTTTGCAGCAAAATTAGGCTTAAGTAAAATTCGCTGAACGCTAGTTTGAGCTCCTGCATCTTCCTCGCTGGAAGATTGCGCTTGAGAATGCTTCGGCCGTATTTTCTCGTACCCTGTTTGCCTTTGTAATCTTCCTCCTGCGTTTCGCTGAGTTCGCTTTTCAAATTGGCATATTTGCGCGTCGCCTCCGCCAATTTTTCTACAAGTATTTATCAACGTTAACAATCGCATAACATTCCATTCTTAGTGAATCTTTAAAAACCTGAGTAAAAAGTGTTAATCTTAGTTAGCTCTTTATCACAATAATGGAAGAATTTTTCATCGAATTTCGCAAAGTATCTGGTGAGGATCTCCGGCTCGACGAGTTCGGCGGAGGGCGCCTGCTCCACGGCCGCATACAGCAAAGATTTTAATTCCTGCAAACGACATTGAGCAGACAAAAACGTGTAAACATTGGGTGACGTTTTAATCACATAAACTGAGAATTGCTCTAAAAATAAACGACAGATTTTACCTCGTACGTAATGTATTGCTTACGCCATTCTGGCGTAATGTGCGCCGCCAGATGCTCGGCGAACTTCATCGCTCCACGCGACGACGGTGACGCGCCGTCGACGATGCAGGATCACGATTATCAAATTCATCCGAAAGCATTCATCGCTCGTTCGATGCCATCGCGCGCCTTGTATGCGTTTATTAAACGTGTGCAAACGTGCGACATGAATCAGCGGGCACAGGGCGTCGCGTTTGACAGGCGCCTGCGACGCAGACGCCAGGCGTCGGTTTTCCACTCCTGCCATTTGAGTTTTCCGCGGGCTTTCCCAATCCTGCTGCATGTCATTTGGGTTGCCTATATTAAACTCGTGCTTTTTTACCTTTTTACCTAACCTAACTATACGTAAACAAATGCCAACGGACTCCGTAATCATGAAGAGGATTAAATTAATTAAACTGCCCCTGCTTTTGCGTGCTGTAGGTATAAAACAACTATATGAAACTATTCTAAGATGTTCATTCTAGTATTCTACGTCCATAAAGCCAAGAGTCACGACAAACGAAAAAGTTCTGGACAATATCGAAAAGGCTGTGTATAAACCAAGAAAACATCCTGGAATAATTGATATTAAAACAGTAACAGTCCCTGCAAAGATAGTGTCAGCCATTCAAAATGTTACCCAAGGCAATTATGAAACTCGCAGGAAACTTTCTAGCTAAAATTTAACGACTTTACTCCCTTATTAGACTCTCCACTCAAAAAACTTCTCCAAGACTCAGAAGCAATGAGTAATCATTTAAGATACAGAGTGTCGCCCATGGAACCAGACCAAATAAAAGATCTTCGGGACAAGATATTCACTAGAATCTACAAAAGAGAACAGAAACGTCACAAAGAAAATTTTGATGTAATTAAGAATGATGAAAAGTTCAACCAAAGCATAAAAGATCAAGTCATTCAGGCACTCAAGGAAAAGGTGTACAACTGGAAACCAATGACTTTTGATGCATACAATAGCCTTGTATATTTACTGGCTAGATTTCCCATGGAATATGCAGTATTGCTAAAGATTTTTGCTGAGATTCATCAGAGAGATGCAGAATTTAAGCCAAGAAGTATGTTTGATTTTGGTTCAGGCACTGGGAGTGCAATGTGGGCATGCAACAGCTATTATGGAAAGCTATTTGAGTATTTCAATGTGGATACATCATCATTTATGAATGAGCTATCATTGAGTTTGTTGTGTGATGGCAGAGGGAACAAGGATCCAAAGGAATGGAAGAATGTATTTTACAGACAATTTTTGCCAGCAACAAATGTATGCTGTAAGAGTAACTTTATTTAAGTTTAAGTTTAATTTTGTTGTTTTAGAATTTGTATGACATTGTTATCAGTGCCTATTCATTGTTAGAGCTGCCTTCTTTTCAAGCAAGAATGGAAACAGTTGTTAAGTTGTGGAATAAGACTGGCAAGTATTTAATTTTAGTGGAAAATGGTTCCAATGCTGGATTTCGAGTAATTAATGAAGCTAGGGAGTATTTGTTGGAGGCAAGTGCTAGGAATGAACGCAGCATCGGTTTCGTTTTTAGTCCGGTGAGTTTAGGGTTGCATAACAATGCAACTAGTCAACGAGACGTCATTGTAGGTTAGAGTTTTGGATGGATGGCGATTTATTGCTTCTAATTGCAATGATATGAAGATTTTTGATCATTCTAATGTTACATTACACTTTGTGTTTCTGTATTTTCTTCTGGGCCTTTAGAATGATCAAAAAGTTTCCAAATAAGATCGTTATGGTGAAAACTCGCAATTTGTTCTCCCTCCAGAACTCTAACCTATCTTAGAATGACGAATAAATGAGCTTTGAAAAGAGCCATTGACGATCAGTCGCGTACGTCATAAATCAAGTTTAAAGTTTTATTATTGATTTTATATTTTGCCTGAGCGCACTGCACACTAGCATTTACATTGAGTAAAAAGGAATAACTTATTCCGAATAAGTCCGTCGGGTTTTTAATTTGGGTTCTTATTGACCATTACTATCAGTCTGACCTCAGTGCAAGTTCAAGGATTGATCATCAATGTAGACCTTTAAACAATTGAAGATTGTTTGTAGTTTTGTTCTGTCTCGCCCAAAACAGAGTTTTGTTTTTAATTTTTCACCATTTTTTCAGTGTCCACATGATTTTGAATGTCCAAGATTCACGCACGACAACACACCATGCAATTTTCCCATTTCCTATCACTCATTACCCTTTGGTGGTAACACAGGAGTGAAAAAGGATCTCTACTGCTACGTTGTACTACAAAAAGGTAAAATTTAAAATGTCATTATTTGATATACATCTTTCTGGTCTCAGAATAAAAAATAAACACAGTAAATAGTAAATACATGACGAATCGATGAATAATCGTATGATAATAATAGTAAAGCTTATAAATGTATACATATAGGAAACCGCGCAGAATCAACAAAGTTTAGCGACGATTCCGAATGGCCGCGCATAATAAGGGAAACCCTGGTGCGACCCAGGCACAGTATTTGCCGCATGTGCACCAAGCATGGCACGCTGGACGAGGTGGTGTTTACTGCCTCCAAACACGGCAAGTAAGTAACAGCCTTTTTCCTCTTAAAATCATGATTTCCGAAAAAGCCTTGTCAGACGATCCAATAGTTGATATTCATTTTTCATTGCATGGTATACGACAACGTCAAGCTAAAGCCATCTTTCCAGATTATTCAATGAAAAGCTGCGATTTTATTTATAAGACTGAGATTTAGAATCAAACATTGGAACGTCTGACACACGGGGGTAAATGTTTTGTTTAAAACATAAAAATGTAAAATATTCGTAGTACTAGTATGTATAAAAGCTTAAATATTTGATAATGTTTTTTGTATGTTTTAGATCTACTTATCATTGTGCTCGTTCCTCCAAATGGGGCGATCGATTACCGATTGACGTTGCGAAATCCGAAGACGTCAACGAGCCGGATCAATAAAATTGCGTAATAAAAATAGTTATTCTTCGTAGCTGTCGCACATTGGCTGAGCCACATTTTCCTTGTTATCCTTCTGGCGCGATATAAATGATGGTGTGGCGGGAATGGTGCATGGTCGTGGCTCAATAACCGGCAATTCCTTAAACTTCTTAATTGGATTCGCGATGTGTACTGTTTTCTTGCGTTGGCGAAGTACCTCCTCCAGTTCCTCTTGGCGCTTGGCTTCTTCAGCCTGTAGAAGAATCCATTGCATTTAAAAACACATAGGAAAATAGCGGTATCAAAATGCAGAGGAAGAAACGTACCATTTGTCGTTCGAGTTCGTAATAACGCTCCTTCTCCCTAATCATCTCATCGTACTCGTTTCGCACGCGCAATCTCTTCTCAGTGTTGAGGTCGAATTGGTTGATTTCAATCAGGGGCCGGTCGCTTTTCTTCGGGATGAAGGGCTCTTTCATGAGGGACACTGGCGGACGTGCTTTGAATGGTTTGACGGGGTCTTCACTTCTCTAACAAACGAAGAAAAACATCATAATCGACTTCGGTGAATTCGTTCAACTTTTTAGGGTTCCGTTTTAGAAAAAGCGATTTTTCTCAGAAACTAAGCAACTTAGAAATTTGGCACATAGATCTTGTTGACGATCATAGGATTGATTCACTAGTTAACACTCCAATTTTTTCAAAATGGCGGAGTGGTAAGAGTGTTAAAAGAAAATGTAAATTTTAAACTTTTTGTGACTTGTTATGAAAGATTTTCTTCATGAAATTCCCCAAAGAAGAAAGCCACGTGTACAAAATCTGCTAATTTCTGGACACCCTGTATTTCATGATTTTATGATGAAAAATATGCAAGAAATGACCAATATTTAAAAACTAAAATTCAGTACTCACATTTGATTTAAGACTCTCCATCGACTCAGCCTTCTTAGTGAGCTTCACCGTGACAGTCTCCGTGTAGATCTTCGAAGGCATTGGCCTTGAGTGGAACTCCCTCATTTTCCTCTCTTTTTCCAGTATCTTCTCCCACTTTATTTCCTTTCTGGCCAATGTCATTTTATCGCGCATCTCGAAGCTAAAAGGCTTGCAGTTGGTGCGCTCTTTCGTCCATTCCAATAGTTTCTCCTTCGGTTTCTCCACCTGCACAATCCGCGGTGGACCGTGCTTCAACACATTAGGCGTAATCGGTTGAGTCTGAATGCGCCGCTTCACCTCGCCTAAGCGTGGCGGTGCATTCGGGGGCGCCGGACGGGCATGGAACTCCTTGGGCTCCACTACCACCGGTGTCGGATCCTTCTTCTTCGCCCCGGTTATGTTAAATGGTACGAACTGCGTTGGAGACTTTCTCATTGGTTGGATCGGCCTCAAGGGTTCCAACACCTTGCGGTTGACTGGATTTGCCTTAATTTTGAACCTGTTGAACATTAACAGTTTTAAATGCATGTAAAGGCCGCTGCAGAACAGCCCGTGATCGAGAACAAGAAGTCAATTCTGGCTTTCGATTGGCTGAATGACAGAAAATTTTGACATTCAGCCAATCACATATCAGAATTCACTTCTCGTTCTCGTTTTCGGGTTGTTGTGCAGCAGGCTTAAATGTATAATGGATATATTTACTTCTTCATCTCGGCGGCTTCCTTCAATTCCAAATCCACGCTAGACACTGCCGTTACTGGTCGGTGTCGTGTTCTCGACACTAACGCGGGCGACAGGGGAATGGTGCATGCAATCGGACCATTTAACTTCTCCATGGAGCAGACTGTACCCTTCGGCTTGGAGTGGAAACGCAACGGGGTGCACCTTTCAAACTTCTTAATGGCTTCCTGCATGCTGACGTATTTGGATTGTTGGATATCTTTCGGCTTTGCCAACAATTGAAACTGTAACATAGTAAGTAAGTAAAGACTGCTGCACAACAGCCCATGAACGAGAACGAGAAGTCAATTCTGGCTTTCGATTGGCTAAATTTCAAAAATTTTTGTCTGGCTTCGTTCTCGTTTATGGGCAGTTGTGCAGCGAGCGGCCTGTGGAAATTTCCCACCTTCTTCAAATGCTATTCTTCACATGATACAATGACAAGCAAGATATGATCACTCGGGAAACGCGTTTTCGTTAGGTTTGCGCATGTTAGCCGAACCGTATATCTAAACCAATCAGCAATGAGCTTTGTCACTGAATTTTGTCATAGGGTGACAAATGACCACTAGAGAGAAAAAGATAGAGCGTAGAAGGAACACAATATTACATGCGCGTGATTAGTCATAGTCATAGTCATAGTATCATGATTCTTCATTACCATGCTCTATTTCTACTTTCTTTTCAATGTACAAATTACCCTCAAATATTCACCGTAATCACCTCAAATATTCTTAATTCTCACTTTCAGTTTACTATCCCAAAATTCCAAATTGCCTTTTTCGGCAAAGGCAGCCGTTAGGGCGACAGGGTATAGTTATATTGGGCAATTTGAGAATGGTAATGAAGAATAGCATTTGAAGGTGGGACTTTCACACTTGGTGGCGAAGGCCCCAACAACACATATCATTCATCTATTGTTATCTTGTCTATTGATAACTGCTTTATAGAATTAATAGCTCACTCTTTCTGGAAGTCTGTTGCCGCTGTTGCTTCGCGCTCTAAGCGTTGCACTTCTATTCAATCTGGGTGTTAATTTCACGGACCGTGCTCTTGGATTTGCAATCTTTTTCGGTTCATTCGATTCGTTCATAGCACTGTCATTATTGTCTGTGATACTCAAATGTTTCACAGCATCACTGAAAACATTTTCATTTCATATGAAAACAAAATGGTTGTTTTGGTAACAAAAATGGCATATTTTTCTGATAATGGATTAAAAATGACTTGCAAAATAAAATCTACCTGATATTGTTTTCCATGCTCTTTTCCTCTTTATAGTCATTCAATTCAGATAAGCAGCCAATACTTAAGGATAAACGATCCTCAGTTTGCAATTCTAGAACCAAAGCTTATTGAATCTCTTTTAACCATGCATTTAGTATTTTAGTGGCCTACCTGGCTTATGGCGCATGGGCGTGTAAAACGACAAGTGTCCACCATTTCCTTCATGATCTTCATCACTATCATCATCACTCACTAAAATGACTTCATCTTCAACTTCAACAGCTGGTGATGCAAGATGTTCAGGATTCCTACGTTCTGTGAAAAATCAAATACAGTCAATATACAATCCAAGCATTTTACTCTATTTCATATCATTAATATGGTCAATGATGAATGTCAACTCACCAAAATATGCCTCAATACTGGCTTTATCCTCTGGTGCATCTAGATTTCTGAAATCCATGAACTGTGGAGCCTCACAACCATATGCATCCATTTTCAACTAACACGTTTTATATACGATTCGCAATCACTTTTCAGAGATTAAACAGTTAATCACTCCCAAAAATGTCTTGGGCACGGTTTTGTTTGCTCTGAACACGAGAATTGCTTAAATATAGGAAGGTATTCTATTCAACAAGTTATAACACGTGCTATATGTGCACAAATTTTTGCTTTTGAGTAACTGATAACTGTCGATGAACCAAGAACCAGCCTCGGTGCCCCTGACTACGAGAAGGAAAAAAAGCGGTTTGGTTTGCTTTGGTTAACGGCTAACGGTTACGGTTTGAAATATTCGACTGATATCGAGTGGAGGGGAGGAAGTTTATTTGGTTGCCTATGATAAGCTATAAAGTTATGATATACAATGTGTCCTAAGTTACATTCGGATCTCTGTTTTGAATAGAAATACTGTGAGAAATACTGTGAATTTAAGAAAAACAAAAGATGTGGTTACGTTTCAATTTCAATTTCATGACATTTCGGAAACGTAATTTAAATGAAACGTAAGATTGAAAGTTACGTCTCAATGGCGGCAAATTCAAGTTATCCCAGTTTTTTAACTTATTTTTAGAGATGTGGATACGTTACTACTTACGTTACCGTAATTTACGGTAATGTAATTTAACGGTAACGTAATTGACTTAAGTTACGTTACCATGGCGGGAAATTCAAAT
>JARJDQ010025113.1:0-14236 GCA_030264215.1 Geostiba sp. GC000077
AAAACTTGTTATTTTAAAATTCAATTCCTCCTAAGATTTTGCTAATGGATCAAACATTTCAATTGGAATAGGTAACAAATTAAATAATCTTTCAATTACAACTTAAATTAAAACAAATTAATAATTACAAACAAAGTTGACAATAAAACTTGACTGCTCTGTATCTCTGCCATGAAGAACAATGTACCTACCCTCTTTTTTAGCTCAATTTACTTCTTTTAATGCAATTTATAAAACCTCCAGATGAATTACGCGATTAATGGGACACCCTGTATAGGTAAATAGTCATTTATGGTATAAATAAAAGATTATTTCATTTAATAACTACTTCAATTGACACAATTTACATTTTTTTAAACAAAGCTTAAAACAAGACAAAATTAATTTTAATTTTAATTTTAAATCTTTGAATAGATTAGAATTAATTCAAATTAATTTATTTCAAATAGTTTACAATAACATTCATAATTCTGGTTAGATGCTATTTAAAAGAAAACTGACTTCGAATGTAATCCTAATAATCCAAAATTGAGGTCCTCGTGAGGCTAAGCGAAGACTTTTTCAGCATTTTTGGTATTAAGATTAACGGTCTCTTTTGACATAAACTATAAAGTTACCTGGCGTTTTTCAGCCACTTTTAGTCCACTCTGTATTGGTACTTTTGTACTTATTGTTACGTTTGTATTTTTGTTGTGTAGGGTATATTACTCCAATTTTTTTTATTGCAGAAATGCAAAAACAAATCGATACTAATAGACCCGATGTTTTATTTTTCAATTTGGTCCAGTATAACGCTGCAATTTTAAATTTAACTTCGATTTGTTGCTGACTTTAAGTCGCCACTTTTGTGAATGCGTTGTGGCTGTGTGATTCGCCCGCGAAGGAAACATTTTGTCTGGACATGCGCACTGATGAAAGCTGCCCCTTCAATCTTGTCATGTTGAAAATTAGCCGCGATAAATTTTAAAACGAACTCGTAATAAAAAAAAAACGTTTAGTTTAACCATGATTTTCAGTTAATTAGATGACAATTACTAACATGTGATAAAGTCAACATTTTTCTATAACTGCAACGGACCCCACAATGAAAACGATGAAACAGCACGGAGAGCGGCGTCAACGTGCGGCAACATTTTTTTTTTATTTATTGCGATTTTGATTAAAGGTTACAAAAATATTACAAAAATATAAATAAGATACATCAGTAAGCATTGCCGCTTGTTTGAAGATGTATCTAATACACTTATAACACTTATATCTAATTGTCATGTCTATTAACTTAAATTTTAACTTAAAATTAAATTAAGAATTAACTTAAATGTAAATCTTATTAGCTATTAGTGATTGCTTTCTTTAACTTTTTAACAAATAATAATTTTTTTTGAATTTCTTATTTCTTCAGTTAATCTATTGAACTCACATATAGCATTAAAAGTGAAGTTCTTCCTGCCATTGTTATTGGAAATGGAGGAAATGGAATGGAGTGAATGTCTTGATTTTGTCTGGTATTATGCTTGTGCATTTCATTATTAGTAGTAAGGGCCCAAGTTACTTTTAATCAGTTTATTTTTAATTTTGTATGCTAATTTGCAGTTTTCCAGTGTTATTAATTGTTCAAGTGTGAGTTTATTTAGCATGATATACAATTGATTAGTGGGGGTAGAATATGGCAAACAGAACAAAATTTTTAATGTTTTGTTTCGCAGTCTTTTTATCATTTGAGTGTTTGCTGCAGATGTTGCAGACCATGCAGTTATCATGTAAGTAATTTTTGGCAGTATAATTCCGTTGTACACATAATTAGCAATTATATCACATTTGTCACTTAGATAAACTCTTCTAATTGCTCCAATAATCTGAGCAATGGTATGCTTTAGTTTGGGTGTGTGTACCGTCCATGTGAGTTTGTCATGAATGGTAATTCCTAAATAGCTGGTACTTTTTGTTTGCTTTATAATTTTATTTGCTAAACATTGCATCTTTAATCGCTTTACGAAGTTAATACACGAACGTTTCCAGTGATGACGCGATAAAGTTATGATTATTTTCACCTTAAATATTTAATTAAAAATTGTAATAAACATTTAAGGATATTGTAAGGTAAGCTTTGGGCGTAATTTTTACTTTGCATTATGATGGTGTCATTGAAATTGCGTAATTTCACTGAGGTCGTATCCCCTATTGTCTTGTGTGTTTAGCGGGAATTTAACCTTTTCTTCAACGCTATTGAATAATTGAATATTCAATATTCAACGCTGTTGTTTTGCTTGACTTGGTGACTTGAATGCCTGGCAAACTCACAAGATGCAATCCTCTTTGCCATTGCATGATTCCATCGGAGGCAAATGGTGTTTTAGGGGCAAAAACAGGCGAGTGTCTTTCATCGCACAGCACATTGCGACTATATGTGCGATTATCAAATTGAGTGACTGCAGTGACGCATATTCTATGAATCTTTGATTGTTCCCTCGTTCCCTGAACACCGAAGCAATCACACGCGAGTGTGCGCACTCATCTGCATAACTCCGCATCTCTACTCACTACTCTCAACGTCTCCACACATGCCCATTTGTTTTCTTTCGCCACGCGGTTTGTGATTTAAGTGTCGGCTTACCAAGCGCCAGCGACCATTGTCTTCTTGATCGCCTTCGCGAAGGTTGCGATCTCTTGGCTTACATTCATTCGTCTTGGGGTCTTGGCGGAGTCTTGGCGCAGTCTTGAGTCAGTCCTGGCGTTGTTTACGCGCGCGCTGCTCCTACCGCCACCTACTAAATGTCACCGCGCACCTCCAGCCGGCCAGCCGCATGAGCGCAGCGCACACGCGCATTTAGTATTGCACCAATATCAAAATTCGAAGCATCGAAACGATCGAAGCGAACGCATTGTGCCCGCACGTGCCGCAGCCACATATTGAAGCGGTATACAAAGAATTAAACAATAGACTGATATAATAGTGATAATGCGGCTGAAGACATTGCTAAGTTTTTGTTTCGTTGCGTGTTATCTGCGGCTGGCGAAAGGACAGCGAGATGCGCCTCCACCACCGGGAGGATATTACACCACGCGGTACGATCACATCGACATCGAACGCATCCTTAACCAGAAACGTCTGGTGCACTACTACACAGAATGTCTCATGGAGCGAGGACCTTGCACACCGCAAGGAGTCGAGTTTAAGCGTACGTAGAATGGTAGAGAATTCGCAGACACAATCGCACATACACACATAAAATCGACTTTCACTTGTCATAAAAAAACACATCAACATACCACCAACAGCAAGTAAGGTTCACTTAAACGAACGACGAGATTATTGATTTTTACTCAAGCAACTACTATTACCATCACAAGACAACTGCTCAGAATAGACAAAACACAAGAGACAAGTCGCAATCAGAGACACCTCATTCTTTGTACACTAACCCAGATTATAGAATGCATTCATTGCGATGTAGTTTAATGCACATGTGCACGCTCTCATTGCCCACAACAGTTGCTCGTTGTATACTATATATCAAATGAAGAATACCTACATTGCATTCGATTGCATGTACACATAATATTGCTAGCATTAATATTTTGGTGAATATTACAATTCTCATTTAATATTTAATAATTGGCAAGTCACTACTACACTACTACACAGGGTGGACTAAAATTGGCAGAGAAACACCTGGGAACATTGTAGTATATGTTACAAGAAAACAATAATCTTAATTCCAAAATGCTAAGAGTGTCTTCGTTTGGCCTCCCGAGGTTCTCAAATTTGAAATTTTTAGGGTACAACTATGCATAATAACAAAATTCTTGATGATTGCACAGCAACTGTTGTAAAAATCGAACACTTGTAAAATCACTTTTCTCTTAAATAGCATTTAACCAGAATGGTTAGCACTTTAAAACTTTGAATTGTATTAATTCAAGTTAATTTAGGTCAAAGTTTAAAAACAAAGAATAATTCTGGTTAGATGCTATTTAAAAGAAATATACTATACTATATACTATATTACAACAGAGACTGTAATTTTGTTATTATGCATATTTGTAACCTAAACATTCAAAATTTGAGGACCTTGTGAAGTTAAACGAATACTTTTTTTTTACATTTTGGTATTAAGATTATCGTATTCTTTTGACATAAACTACAAAGTTACCCTGGCGTTTTCCCCCCAATTTTAGTCCATCCGCTAAACACATAATAATACAAGAATTAATATTTTAGTGAATATTGCAATTCTCATTTAATGATTGGCAATTCACTACATAAAGGTCAAACAAATAAGGAATCCAAGTCCCAATTCACGAATTAATTTTAAAAGTTAACAGTCATAAAGTTAATGCAACTTCCCCAACGCCATAATAAAACATCACAGCATACATTTGCTATGAACAAATGTTGCAATTGCTACTCATTTTATTTTTTTAATACGCGCACATTCTTCCGTAATTTCTCTTTATACTTTACAATATGCGTTACAATAAGATATTAACAATACCGGCTACTTGTAAGTTGTAGAATGCATATAGATATAGCCTTGACTGAATCATTCCGAACTTACAGGGATTTTAATTCACAGTTTACTTAATAGTTTATACACACATACAAAGCAAAACACTATTAATAGAAGAAGATAGTACTTAGTGATTATTAGGAACAAGAATAGGTCAGGTATTTGCTTTGTTACAATGATGTCAATGTTAATTAATGTAAACCACGGAACACAACAAAGAAGACACATGTGAAACAATTCTAAGGAATGTATAATTAATAACTGAGAATAACTTCAGTAACTTAATTTAATTCTTAGTAAATAATGACATGTTTTCGATAGATATTAAATTATCAACTTGACATAATGACCCGTAAACAAATGTATTATGTGCTATGATATTTCTGTAGTGTAGAATCTTGAATCTAGGTTTTTCGCCATGGCGCTTTAAGTTTTAAATTGTAATTGATCTTTGAATCTTTTACAGCTGACGAGCTGACAAACAAAAATTAAATACCTACTTAATTATATGTTTACCAATCAGCTCTTATACAATCGTCAATTCTATAAAACAAAATTTACTTCTGATTCCATTGATGCTAGTGTGTAAAGCAGGTTTAGTCAGGATAGGTTACAACAGATTAATTAGCTCCAAAAATGTGTACCCGTTTTTTCTCTCGGCACTTCTCAAAATTCTTATGTAATTGTTAACTATGCATGTTAGGTCAACTATTATTTTTAATGCTTAGACTTGGATGATCGCCAAATATTTAATTTGTAATCAAGTCCACAGTCCACTTGAAGACAGTTATAAAAAGAAATATAATTAAAAACCAGGGCGAGTTATCGCACTATGGGCCTCACCATTTGTGCGATAACTCGCCCTGGTTTTTAATTACATTTTTTTTAAATTACATTTTTGCGTCGTGTTTTATTATTTTTTCTTTTTTTTTTCTTTTTTCTTCTTTTGTTTTCTTTTGTTTCATATCTAAACATGATATATCAAAGATAGAATGAAAACGGGAAACCGGGATATCTCTGGAATTTCTGGCCCAATTGCTTCGAAAATCAAACTGTATCATTTTACTACACCATAGAACCCGTGTGCGAGGTTAAAATTCAAACGGAATCATAGTTAAATCGTGTGCACAGGGATACAGACCGACAGACAGACAGACAGACAACTGATTTAATATGTGGGGCTTTCAGCCTCACCAAAAAGTGGCAATTCATAAATGATCTTCGATCTATAATCAACGATCAATTTTCGTCGTTATTTCATTCAAGAAATTATGTTCATCATCGTTTTAAAATAACTTTTTTGTGTGGAAGAAATGTACGGGACTTATTGACATGAAATGAATACTAAATTATGAGTCTAGGACTCTAGGAAGCTATAAAGATTATAGATACAGCTCGTTGAGCTCGTAAATTCGTCGATCGATAATACTGCTGGTTATTTTTTGCACTAATGTAGTTCTCAACTGTTTTTATTTACTTTCTATATCGTCGGCGATGCCATTTTGAATATTCATAAAACAAATGCCATATCAAGAATATATTCATCATGCACTCACTTGGCAAATGGTAAAGTCGAGCATTCATTCTTGATTTTGTAATGAATTGCATCACATTCGAATTACAATCAATTTGTAATCCTTGTGTTGCGCTTTTAGCCAACATTTTTCTGCATTTTGCCGCGTACTTACTCAGTTCCTTACTTACGTTTTCATTGTTTACCAAACACGCAAGAATCACAAATGTCATATTTTCAAAATTGCTTACTTCATTGTACTGGCAGCCGGCACAATACTTTCGCAGCAAATATATAAACGTGCATTTGTAATAAATGTAATACATGACATTTCAGATTACGTTTGTGAAAAATATCATATAATTTAATGATTTAAAGTTTTACATACTGTTGGCACATAATTTGTGTAAATGATGCATTTTCAAGTACTACTATTCGACTTTTTACGTTTTCACTGTAACAAAAATGTCTAAACTTGTTTTATGTTATTATCAAATGCATTTGTGGAAAATCCAAGTGAGCAAGCGTGTCAGTCAACTAAAGTCAGTTGCTGGTTCCCCATTCAGCCAAACCACAATAAAACACCGATGATATAAAAAATGGTCCTTGAATTTGGACGATGCTTCTAATTAATAAACTGTACATCATTCCTTGCTTGATGGATATAAACACTTACAAATGACGTTGATTTGTTTAGGCTAGTTGAAGATCTTGTTAACTTTCACGTCTGTTTAAGCAAGCAAGGTATTGAAGTGTCCATGCACAATTTTGAATATTTATTCAACTAATTTAAGTGTCACCACTAATCAAATACGGCACTCTTTCAAAATGTCCAGTTTCTTCTTTGGTAAATGTTGACATATAAAAAAGTGTATACAAGGAAGACTCTGTTTAGACCAACACATTCTTTGAAATTTTTCGAGTATTTAAATTTATGCTTCCCTGAAATTGCTTTAAAGTACAAGGTGGCCTATTAATGGTGGAATTCCTCTAGAGGTATTGTTTTGTAGTGTGCGAGAATATTTAAATATCCTTTTCTTCATATAAAATGTACATTTTTTTGCTTTTACTTTTCGCACTGCTAATGGTGAAGTGAAACAGCAAAAACAATCGATTTACCAAAATCGGACTGCAGTGACCTTTTGACCAAGTAGACAGCTATTACTGCTAAGGTCCTAATTAAACCGCTTACTTCCATATTTGAGCAAAACAATATTCAAGAAATTATAAATATGGATGAAGACTTTTGTGTGGAGTAATATAATAATTATATTAAACACCAGTCGAAAATGCCAAACGTTTTAATTACCTGTATTACATGTGTTACCAAATCTTGTGTAGCAATCAAGGAGTTTGGCAACACTCATCAAATCATGACAATTTCAAAATTTAGTGCCTTCTGCGCATGTGCACACTTCGACTCCGTTTTACACTCTCGTTTTGGTTGGGTGAAAAATAACATTTTTTCGACCTGGTGCGATTTTTGCGACCTGGTGTGTGAAGCACTGAATCTTCAAGTGTTAGTAACAAGATTCCTAAAAGTGTAAAAGTTAAGAAGTTTTTTAAATTGGTGAATTTTTGCCTGGTGCTCCTCTATGGTGATAATTGACCCATTCAGAGAACTTTCCCAGACGTTAGAGCAGTCAGTTCGAGTATCAAAAGTGAACACATGCATTCTGTCAATTTTCTGCTACATTCATTCGTGTACATGGGTACAACAATCTAATTCGATTCATGCATACTTGCACATGCACTTTCACATGAATTCACAATCTGTCATGTTTATTTTCTTCCTTTGTAGATAACATAATAGAGTCCTCTGAGAAATGCCTATCATTTATCAATTTCGATAAAAAACATACAGATTTAAGTACTACTTAATTTTTTTCTCCTTTAATAGGCATAGTACAGATTACAATTACTTCCTGCATTGTGCCATATATATTTAGTGATCGATTTTTTTTTTCTTCTTACTTAATATAGGAAACCAAAGTTGTTTTATGATTGGTCGTCATTGGTCAGGCTTCATTGGTTTTGTTCTAGTTCAATATCACCTTATCTAGCCAATGTTACTTCCATTTTGAATTGGTTAGCAACCAATTAAGCATGACGCATTGTAATGCTTAAATATAGTAGTTTGTATAGCTGGTGTAGAAAGTGCGATTTTATGCATGCGAGTGTTGAGCTTGAGTTGCGAAGCGAAGTGGTCGTAGAATAAAATTAGTGGAATAACATAATACATGTTATATCTGTCCAAATGTCATTTACAAATCATTACATTAAAATTGCAAGAATCTAGTTTCAAAAGCATTAATAAGAACTTTATTTGTTTTTCGAAATACCTACAAATATCTACTTTAAAAATCAAATTAGGCTTTTCATATGCGCGTGATTAGATCTAATTTGAATTACATTGTCATGATGGATTTTTGGCGAATTAATCTAGATTTATTGACTACAGAGGATTTAAACAGAAACACATTTAGAATTAGGCCAAAAAGCTTTGTAATGCATATTAAATGATATGGAACAAAATTACTAAGTCAGAAAGAACGAAATGTTAATTATTAATGGCAAAAACAATACAGTCAATTTTAAATGCTATTACAGCATGATAAACTACTCAAGACTCGTAAGTAAGCATGATATTGGATTTAGTAAACAAAAGAGATCTTATAAAGAATAAAGTTTGACCTTGCTCCTAAATTAGCTTAAAATTAACCATTTCGACATTTTCTATGGACGTTGTTAAATGACGACTGAAATTGTACCTACACTTAACATTAGCATACAATAGACTTGTTCAGTGACATCTTTAAATCGAATAAATTTGTGATGCAGTCAAAGACAATGCCCCTTTTACCTAAAAAGTATGTTTCTAATAATTTAAACTATTCCACTTTCAATTTTGTCACTAGAGTGTAGGATGACTCATTGTTTGTCAGATAAGCTGTAGGCACCTGCACATACAGATTCTGTTGGATGGGTTGCATAGGTTTCGCTGAGTGAATGCTTCATTCTGATTGGTTGTTTCCAAATTTCTAATAACGCTGCCTTCTATCAGATGATGACTCGAACCCTGCACCGGGACATGTAATGACATAGAGACAAAATCTTGATCTCTATTTCCATGGTTACCATTAATAAATGCATAGGTAGCAATGAAAATGTTTGTTTACATTCCGGTTTAGCATTTGTGTGGCAGACAACATGTTTTTGGTGAAAACTAAACTCCCCTAAGCGGATAAATTTTCAAACTTTAATAATTTTTTTCACCACAATCTCCTATCTATAACTTTTCACAAATAACGACATTTTATCGGAATACCAATGAAGAAGTCTATTGATACAATGTTGCTTTTTTGTTTATAATCTGAGACTGAATTCAAATTTATTTTTTAGGTATCTTGCCTGAAGCACTAAAAACCAATTGTCTTCGATGTACCGAGAAACAGCGCTTCGTCACATTGAAGAGCATCAGACGCCTAAAAAAGGAATACCCAGCTGTATGGGCTGAACTATCAACGATCTGGGATCCTAGCGGCGAGTACGTTCAGAGACTGGAGGAATCCCTTAAACAAAAACCTAGCCAAACACCAGAGATCCAACAATCACCAACAGTGGTTAATAAAGCATCTTCTGATAGAGTTCGTGATGTATCAACACCAGCGCCCAAGCCATCAGAACAAGTTCCCGTGTTTACACGTATTGGCAGCGATCCCAGCATCAACAATGTACAAAATGTGCAAATCCAAATACCAATCTCGGAAGTATTGCCCTCGCCTAAGCCTCAAGTTCAACCAGTGCAAACTACCGCAAATACAATTGCTAACAAACCTATAAGTTTTTCATCTACAACAGCGCAGCCTGTAGTAATTATATCAACAACAAAACCAACTTCCACATTGTCCTTTGCAGCAAGTACTGCTAGTCCAGTTTACTTGCCTAATAATTTGAATACGATTAAAATGACTACCAAGAAAATGTTTACCACTATTCTACAGGATAGAACACCGGTGACAACTAATCGTATTTCGTATAATTATGATTTTTCTGCGACGGTGAAACCGCTTCATCAGATTCCGGCGAATGGCATCAATATGGTCATCAAGGGAGTTAATACCATCATTCAACCGATTAGTGATATCGCTGGGCGGGTGATCTCTGCCGGTACTGATATTGCTGGCATCGTATTGAATGCTTTAGGTGTTCGACGAACGTATTAAAGAGAGAGATTCGAGGAAGGATTATTTTATACCGACAAATTTTGTAAAGACACATTTTATTTATAAGAAGCAATTGATATTTACCGAAAATTAATATAATACCTATGACAATATTTGTACTACTTAGCTTTATTTATAATGATGTCTAATCTCAAATTATTATAAGCTCCGTCCTTCATACCTACCCATGTCTTCACCAGTAGAGTTTGGACAAGTGACATAGTATCTTCATAAATGTGAAGGGCGGAGCTTATAATAATTTCAGAATTTCAGTATACATATGTAATTAATAATTTTAAATTTTTTAACTTTTAAATTTTATCGTTTGTCATAAATCATAATGTGAATTATGAATAACCATTTAAGTAAGAACTCATCTTATTATACATTAGAAGAAATCTTGCTATGAAACAGCAATGAGTAATGAGCAATCAGTAAGATCATTTCGAAACCGAAAGTATTCACATTGAAACTTGCTATTATTTTAGTTCGTTAGAATTTAAAGTTTGCTCTTTTCGTATTGTTATAAGACTCATAACAGTTAACCAATCGTACAAATGGTAAGAATGTACAATGTCAGCTTTGCCATTGCTCAAAAGATTTTATCCTATAGCAATAATATAATTAGAATTAAAAGTTGCAAACGAAATTATTGCAGAATTTTAGCATCTAGTCAAATATTTTATTGGTATTGAACTTTTATGCAAGAGTGTGCTTAATGTTTCAATTTAATACATATAATATTTTATAGAATTTATTATTGTTCAAACCTTCAAATATATGTTGTACTTACTTTAATTCTGTGCATTCTTGCATTATGTAAAAAGTTTGAGCGCTGTATTTCAATAAAATCAATATATTTAAAGATGTGGGGATTTGGTCATAGTGGTAGTTTGTGTCATGATCTGTGTATAGGTACTAGGTACCTACGTGCTTATTATGGAATTTAATTCTATTGCAATTTCCCCATGGACATCTTAGACATCTATAAAGAAGCACAAAATGAACACATATAACACATAATTGTGCGGATGTTCTTAATTGCAGTGATTTAGTGTTGTCACGCTTAAGAATTTGTTTAAATTCTTATTCATTACGACTTATTCAATAGTCCATGTTTTATTCAACGTGTAGTAAGTTTGGTTGCATATGTTTTATGTTACTTTTGAAAGATATTCACTACTGTAGAGTAGATTGGAGATTGGACACGATATAATATAAACTTGAAATTAAATCAGTTTTACTAATAAATTCCAATATAAAGACGCCTAGACAAGAATTTTATCGACCGATACGATGTTTAGTGAAATAATCTTTTAAAAATCGAATAGAAGAGCAACTGCAAGGTTGTAAATATAACGGTTTGTTACACGATTAAACTCGTTTTCCAGAAGGTCTAACTTCGAAACTAACTTTGCATATTTGAAGAATTTTTCGGTGCTACTTTAATTAGCATTCGCATGAATAACGATTTCTTTGAACCGCTGGCGTTGTTTGACTCATTGTGTCATAATCTGAATAAACAAACATCCTTCACGACGTACAGAAGGAAAGAAACAAACAAAGAGTTGAAATTATGTTATTCGTTATTCGCATAAAGCGAATTTCTGTTTGGACTAAAATTAGCAATATTTTCTGCGTGCTTTCTGTTGATTCTTATAAACTCACCAACTTGTTTAACAACCATAATGATAGTGCATAAAACTAAAGAGTTATTCTAGTTAAATAGAAAATAGAAAAATAATATGAAGTACAATGGACGTCTAGAATAATAGTTTTGAAATATTGAATATAATTTAGCGCAATATAATAGAAAATGTTCACGAAACAATGCACATTGCAACACATCTTCGGGGAATTGTTTTATACTGTTGTCACTGTTTACGTGACAAAAATTAATCCTTCAACGTTCGCACCTGTTTAGCGCGCCTTCTTCATTATTCAACGCTCTCACAGAAAAATCTACATATGTCTGCAAAAGTATCATTTTTTGCTTTTAATTTTTTTTAACAAAATTCAACTTTGAATCGAAGAACATTTCAGTATATATTTTTTCTTTCTTTTCTAATCATCTAAGTATGTGTCATGCGTGCACAAGGTGTGTATGTGCAATGTGCATGGTTCGTGTACATCAGATAGCGTGCTGTAGTAATTAATTAGTAAATATTATGGCGGCATGGGCATCGAATTCGATCAACCCGTCCGTCGCACGGTCACGTGAACACTTTCCTCCGACCGGTGCCGGTGCCGGGGACGCCGGGACGGCATAAAAGAGCGTAGCTTCTCGCTTGGACGTCGACACGGCAGAATGAAGCTCTCGTGTTACATCGTCGTCGTCTTCGGCATCCTGGCGTTCGCTGAGTGCGCCGATAAACAATACACCAACCGGTATGACAACGTCAACGTGGATCAAATCCTTTCAAACAATCGGGTGCTCTCCAACTACATCAAGTGCATGATGGACGAAGGACCATGCACCCCAGAGGGCAGAGAGCTCAAGAGTAAGTCGTCTTCATGCCTCGATTTTTATAAGAAGTAGTTATCAGTGAATCTGGCGCGTCGCATTCGTTATATAAGGAACTTTCACTTTCTTGCGCTTGGTCTGCTTTCAAAACGTGCGACGCGCCAGTTAACAATTGATCGGGAGAGATTTTATTGCGAAGCGACTTGTTTTATGCAAATTTGCTGCTGCTATAAATTAATTTTTTTCTGCAGAAACTTTACCAGATGCATTGGCCGGCGGCTGTGAAAAGTGCAATCAGAAGCAGAGAGACACTTCGGAGAGAGTCATCAGGCATTTGATCAAGCATCGCGCCAAGGATTGGGAAAGACTTGCCAATAAGTACGATCCCCAGCATATTTACAGGCAAAGGTTTGAGAAACAATTGTAAACTGTATAGGAATAAGAATTTACAAAGAAATTACTTGATGGAAATAAATTGATTTTTGTATATTTTTGTAAATAAAATTGTTAAACTCCAAAACTATTCCAGCATTACAGATTTCTTGGTCTATCAACATCACTGAAGAAGACATAATTCATTTTGTAAATTGTTCTGCTTCATAATTGCTTATTCTCTTAAATCCTTCATATTTTAATTTTTATGAACGCTTTTTTTTCAATACGGATGATTTTTTTCAATTACGGATTCTGATTGGCAAGAAGACGTTCTTCATGAAGCATCCTGTTATACCCCATTTGGCCAATTTTTTCGATATTTTTTGGACATTCGCCGGAAAACGTATTACATTTTCTGTACGCATGCTCCTATTTTCAGTATTCTTACGAATTCTGATAGGCAAGAAGACGCTCTTCATGATCCACCTCGCCCCAAACCCTTGATTGCAGGGGAAGTGGCCTAGAATTAATTTTAAACCTTTTCTGATTAATTTCGATATTTTGACGATATTCGACAGAAAATCATTCATATTTTCGGAACGGGTGCTCATTATTTCAATATCTTTCATGATTCTGATTGGGAAAGAAGACGCTCTTTAAAGACCGCTGCACAGTAACCCATGAATGACAACGAAAAGTGAATTCTGATATGCGATTGGTTGAATGTCAAAATTTTCTGACATTTAAAACCCAGAATTGACTTCTCGTTCTCGTTCACGGACTGTTAAGCAGCCACCTTAACATGCACCGAATTCCAAGCAATTCAGAATATTATTTTAGCGAATTCTTTCGATATTTTGGAGAATTTTGACGGAAAAACCTTTATATTTTCCGAACGCGTGCTCCTTTTTTTCAGTATATTTTTTGCTGATTCTAATAGCACAGGAGACGCTCTGGAAGATACTTCTTGACCCAACCCCCTCAGGGCCCCGGAAGTTTCTTAAAATCAAATTTGAAATTGTTCAGATTTATCACACTCCACAAATATACTTAAAGAAGGAGCTTGGAAATAAATCTAAACAATTTCAAATTTGATTTTAAGACACTTCCGGGACCCTGAGGGGTTTGGGTCAAGAAGTATCTTCAA
>JARJDQ010025117.1:0-11803 GCA_030264215.1 Geostiba sp. GC000077
CTTTTGGGAGTTTTGTGTCATAGAATTGATTTAACCTGGAGAATTTTTTGAGACCAACCCCAAGTTTCTACGACTTCTGGTTTGGCCTGGGAATTTCGTTCTGTCACTCAGTCAGTCAGTCAGTCAGTTAGTCAGTCTGTCTCATCCGAGAATATATATATAGATGGTGTACAACAAAACCTCACGCGACAACGACAACAACTAAAAATCAATATTTAGCAGTTGGCACACAAAAGTTGCACGCAAATGCAACACACGTGTGCGCACGTGTAAAATAAGGTCTGTCCTTGAAACACCTTGAGGTGCCTTGAGTTTTCATTCAGGTTTGCAGTTGCAGGTTTGCAGCGGCGCACTTCGGGACCCAAGGTTTCGCTCCGGAGCTCACGGTCAGGGCTCGCTGTCAGATGGTGAAGTCCATCATAACATAACCAACGAACGCATCAACGCAGCAGCGCATCTAATCTCAGCGGCGAACAATGTGCACCACGAAGAAGCGCCCCTAGGAGCTAGGAAACGCTGAAATAATGCACACAAAGCTCGCATGGCTTTGTCTGCTCGTCGTTCATGCCCAGGCGTTCACGCACTGGGTCGTCACGGAGAATGGACGCATCGAACCAAAGGTAAGCACTAAGCACCACATCCAACATCATCTTGAGCTCTTGCAGCACATGGAGGAAGCACAATTTCATTTCTTTTTTCTTTAAAAAAAAATTGAATTCTTCTGCATATTTAATGAGTTTCCATGCAGTTTTCTTTTGTTTCACACTCAGTTTGTTATGGTATGCTGGGTTTACACTTGTAACAAATCTGCTATACCGATTTTTTTAATGAAATTCGACATAAGATCCTGGATATTATCCGAACGCGTGATCTTTTTTAAGTCTCTTTGCGGATTCGGATTGCTGAGAAGGCGCTTTTTAATATGCACCTTGTTGCAACCCTCTCCAAGACTCAGATATACAAATGTTAGATGTAACTCTAGCAAATTTGCAACAAGTGTAACGCCAGCTTTAGTCTTTTGTTTTTGTTAGACAAATAGCCTGCTGCCCCAAAGTGACAATGGCATTGCTTCTTTTTAGCTTAATACGCATTTTTACATGCGTCGCCCCTATGATCTCATCGCCCTGCTCGACCAGGAGAAGCGGCGAGATGAACTCGACGCGCTCGTGCAGGACATGGAGGCGCAGCGCAACCACATCGACCACAAGTCGCTGCAGACGTCGTACATCTACAACCAAGACTGCGCCACCGTACCTAAAGACATTCCCAACAGCGTCGTCGCGAGCAACGCCAGCGACCGCGTCTTCTACGCGCTGCAACCGGCTGAGCCGCACGTCAAAGTCGAAGCGATGTGCACACGCTTCCACTACCTTCCCTATAGCATAAGAACCTTCGAGCACCTGGAGACGATGCAGGCGCGCCGCGAGAGCAAGGAGGAAACGTGCGAGGACTGCCTGCCCGAGATGAACTGGGAGGCAGTGGGACCAACGATCGTTTCCGGCCTGGAGGAGAACAGCACCTCCTGGGTGCACTACAACCTGGGCATATTGTACTGGTGGCGCTTGGGGAACCTTTTGGAGGCGATTGAATGCGCACGGCGCGCTATACACTTCGCACCCGTGGAGTACGTTGATATTCCGTTGGCGAATTTAGGCAACCTGTTGTACTTACATGGCGAAAAGTTCGAGGATGCGTTGACGGTGATTCGCGCTGCGATTGATCACGCGCCGAACGAGGCGAAGTACTATCTGCTCATGGGCGAAGCGTACATTCACAAGGGCGAGTTTGAAAGCGGCGTCAGATGCTTTGAGAAATTCAAAGTCCTACACCTCGCAAAGAGCAAACATCAAGATGGCCAACTGGAGGAGGCTGCGGATGCGGCGCTGTCCATGAGTTGCATACTGAAAGCATTGATTGGCATGAAAGAGTATCAGGATATGTTACAAGGCATACTCTCCGATCTGCACGACTTTCACGCGAAGCAGCAGCGCTGGCTGAGCCTCCAGGAGCGCTTCTTTTGGGAAATCGCGCCGAGCGAGTTCAAGGTATCCATGGCGCTCTCGAAACAGTGGACGGCTTCGTCACTCAACATGAATACCTATAAAGGATTCAAGAACAACATTGAAAAGATTCTCGATAGCTATAAGGACAAACTCGGCAAGACTGAAAACGACGCGGACTCTGAACAAACGCCTGAGGAGCTGCAACCCAACGAACCGGAGAGCGAACAAATTGCATACCATGAAGAGGAACAGGAGCATTTGGCACAAAAATATCCCACTTCAATGATTGTACCTGATAATTTATACTTTGACTCCTCAAAATGGCCGACAAGAGAGCAATGCACCGACTGGAATATGCCGCTGACTGAGAGCGAGGACCTAAACTTACCGATAGTACTTCCTCCTGAGAATAAAGGCTATGATATTGTGAGATTTCTTACCAAGGATATCGACATCAAAGAAACCGACGAACATCCCTTGCCGTGGTATCCGCCAGTGTGCGAAAAAGCTGGTTATGATTACGTCGCAAAGTTTCTCCCAGAAGACATTAAGAACATCGTTGATAAAAATAAACCTCTGCCTGTGAATGAGCTCTATACGTCGCACTTTATGAATTACATCAATAACGGCAATAGCAATGAAGCTGAAATTGGGCAGCGCATCGTTGCAGCGATGAAAGCCAAGAAGGCACCGGCCTGGACGCTCGCAATCCTTGCCAATATGTATTGGCGCATTCGTGGCAACACAAGGAACGCGATTCATTGCCTGAGCATGTACGTTGAACCAATGGCTGGCTCATCGGACGTCGCCTTCGTTTCCATGGGCTCGATGTTGTACCAGATGGGGTTGATGGAGAACGCGCTCAAGTTTGCCAACCTGGCGGCGCGTGTGAACTTCAACGAGCCGAGCACGAACTTCCTGCTGGCGTTGATTTACTACCGCACGCAGAATCCCATCAAAGCACTGTACTATATAAAGAAAGTCATGCGCATTGAGCCGGGTTATTATGGCGGTGAGGCTGAGCGCCTCATGAAGCTATGGGAGTGTCGCATTAAACTAGGCGAGTACGAACTGAAGCCCACGGAGGAGGAGAAACGCGGCGATATTTGCACGGATACGTCAAGAGGCGAGGGTGTTATCTGCTCGCCGAACGGTGAGCAGTGCAAGACCGCTGCGATTCAGTGCTTCAAAGCTGAACGGCACAAGTTGGAGATTGATGCGACGAAACATGAGGTAAAGCAGTGTGCGAGTAGCACGCTGGCACCTGGCTCCTTGATCTCGACGATGATGCATTCGGATAGTGACACGCAGGACTTTCACATGCGGATTTTCTTTGGGGACGAGAATGATGTGCTCAGTCAGTCGTCGATGCCGGAAAGTTCTTTAGGGGATTTTTATGGTAAGTGGTTATGTATTTTAATATGAAGATAGTTTGAACATTTTTACGGTATAACCTGCCCAGAATCCTGCCTACATTTTCAAAAACATTGCCGTCACTATGACAAAAAAATGAATGCGACGATACAGAAGTGACGTTTGTTATGACACGAAACAAATGATATGCGACGTCACTTGACGCGAAATTTGAGAGAGTCACGTGGTGGTCAATTTTTGATGCTCATCTGACAGCAATAAAACGCAGTGAAGTGAGGTTAAATTTCGTGGTTTCATGAATTGAGATTGAGTACGTGAACTTGAAGCAAGCGGACAGACAGATGACAGGTTCCTGCCATTCCTTTAAATATGGCTCCACCAAAAATACATCCAACAAGGGTTTTTAGTAGAAATTTTTAAAAAGTAAAAACTTTATGCATTATTTGTATAGTTTCAGTGGCAATGAGTGAAGACCCCATTCACGAAGTGATGCTCAACGTGTATGACAAGTCTGGGACGTATGTGCTGTCAAAAACTAAATGTAAGGATATCAAGGATGCCGATTGGTTGCACTTTACTTCGCTGTGGGAGACATTTGCCAGTCGCAACATAAAGTGAGTACAGCTATGTAACAATGTAACGGAACCGCGAGGCAGAAGGTTCTTGGTTTGGTTCTTGGCATGGCTTGGACGCGGAACGTTGGGCGCCAGATGTAGGTTGCTTCCATATTTAATTTTTTCAAATGAATAACCTCGAATCAGGCTTATCTCGTCCAGTTTCTGCCGGTAGACATTTGTGGACATGGATGCATGCACTCGATAACTTGCCTCTGAGATATGATCATTTTTATAATACTTTGAAATAGTACAGAAGATATACGCATAAAATAGGTGTTTGACAGAATTCATTCCCTCAAAGAAATTCATATGTGCATGTTTGTCACTCGATTTGCGCAAAAATTAGATAAAAATTGGGAGAATTTGAATTTGCCGCCATTGAAATGAAACTTTCAATCTTACGTTTCCGAAATTTCATGACATTGAAATTGAAACGTATCCACATCTTTTTGAAATTTTGCTTTAAAAGAAGTCCTTCCTGAAATGAATTAACATGTAAAATATGTGGAATTGTGCAGCATCGCTCCATATCTGTCACCATTGCATCGTCCAGCGTCGGAGTTACGTCCCCATTGCCTAACAACAGTGAAGCCAGGTTCAGCGACTTTGGATCAAATCACTGCAACAATGCTTCGTCGTCGATTACCCAACATACCAGAAGAAGGCATCGCCGAATGGCTGGGACTAATGGCATCAGACCTAGAGGCATCTGTGACTGAACTGGGTGCAAAGATCGGCACCGCACTCAAAGAGGTAAGTAATCGCAGGTTTCGCAAGCGACTTTTATTACATTTCGTTTCTTTTGCATATAAAATTAAAAAATTACATACATCAATATAATTTATAAAAATATAAAATTGTTACAACTAAATCAGTTCCCAGTTAATAAGATTTTGCATCTTCACTGATAGTGATAGCTTTGCATAAATTATTTAATAAAATAATTGTATTCAAATTCTTGTTGAATTAGAATAATACGTCATGGATTCTCGCCACTGCAGCGGCATTGTATTGGCGCGTCGTGGGCAACACGGAGGAGGCGGTCACTTGCATCCGGCAGGCGCTTACCTATGTCCCCGCCGACATGAAGGACATTCCGCTGATGAATCTCGCTAGTATTTTGCAGAAGTACGTTATCGAGATGTTGACAATTGAACATGAGAAGATGGAGGGCAAACAAAGAACATTGCCCTTCAGAAACAGCGTGTTGTTTATAGGTAATTGAATTGTTTCATTTGGGTCTACAGGATAGGCAACTTCAACGACGCGCTGGAAGTGATCGAGCTGGCAATGGAGGCGAACCCCAAGTTCGTGGTAAACCACTTCCACGCGGGGAACATCTACACGTCGCTGGGCGACTACGAGAAGGCCGTGGCGATGTACCGCTCCTCACTGGCGCTGGATGTGAACTTTGAGCCGGCGCGCAATCGCCTGCAGGCGATCCTCTGCACGCTGCTCTTTGACGAGACGCGTACGATTCGAGAGTCCAGCGAATCGTAAATCCCCCTCCAAAGGACCAAAAATCCACACTCCACACTCAAAACCCATATTATATGCTACTGATAAAATAACTCTGAATGTTGAAACAATTGAATCTCTGATGGATCTCCAGATATCTGATTTTGTTTGCTTTTGATGTCAAATGTCACTTTTTGTTTTTTTTTCAGTGTTTGCTGTTCCATTTACAACTTATTCGTGACTCGACTTTCTGATGCATTTTCTACTTATTTCAAGGCTTGTTAACAATACAATTGATACATACAAGAGAGAACCACATGAATGTCACATACTGTGTGTAATTTTACGATGTTACACATACAAAGAAATAAATAACAAATAAAAGCCATGACACGTATCATCGATCCCGGTTTGCATTCCACCAACATCTCAATAATTAGCAATAGGTATTTGTTATGTAGTCAACATATTAAAATGACAAATGAGTTTGATCGGGGTCTTTCTTTGCCACTCATAAAACAAATAATAAATAACTATACAATGATCGAAACTTTTCCGCGTCGTCGTCGGTTTTGTGAGTATACATATAAAAACATGGCACTAACAAATACAGTTTGTTTTCAGAGCGATGTAACATTTTCTCCATCTCAACCAATTCGTTGATTATTTGTACGTTTTTTTAAACATCGAGCACGCCAATACACAGAAAATAGTAAATGTATAAAAAATAACTATAGTTAAATATTATGGATATGAATCTACTGGCAGACTGTGACTGATTATTACTAACTCTCGAAATAATTGAGAGTTATTACCGAATACTATCCTTACTTCCTTCTTATGGATATCATCATTAAGCGTTAGGTTTTTCTTCCCGCTGTGTGCAGTCTGCATATGCAATGCATCCATATTGGGGCAGAGCATTCGAAATCCGGATCATACAAGTAAACATTCTTATAAAATAACACAAAAATCGTAACTTACACACACAAAGGCACGTTTCGTTTGTTCTCACGTTCTCAGTCGTCTTAAAATGTAAAATTTAGCTATGCGACACCTATTTCTAGTTTCGAGAATTACAGCTGGGCGATGCATCAATCGAAAGTGATGGGCGCCTCGGCGGGCGCGATCGTTGAGACGTGCAAATATTTACCTTGCTTGTACTTCTCCTGGATGGCTTGCTGCGGAAGCGCCTCGGCCTTGCGATGGAGTTCGCTGAGGTGTTCGACGGACGTGCGCAGCTCCGCCAGTTCATAACCTGAACTTTGCGATAGTTCGGCGGTGAAGGGTTTTTCGCCAAGCGCGTTGCGCGCAACTGCAATTGCGCCGGCGGCCATGACAGATGGGAGGATCTCCAGCGTCGGCTCGGCTTCCAGCAGGGCCAATTCGGAGAGGTACTGCGCCAGGAACGTGGTTTTCTCGGCGAGGCGGTTGGCGATACTCAGCGCCGTGATGAACGTGTACGCCGTCGGCACGGAGAAGTCAAAGTCGAGAACTTTCATGATCAGCACCTCCATGCGGATGACTTGTCGCTTGGAATAGGTGTCGTCGGTGATGTAGACGAACTCACTGACATCTGGCGGGTAGATTTCTTCGTATTTCCTGTAAAGATCATATAGAAGCATTGATATGTTTGTTTGATGAGTTTGACAGACTGAAATACCACACAGTACTTACGCGGCGATAAACATGGCAGCTGTGCCGACAAGCTGCAACTTTGCTCTCACAACAGACATGTAGCTTAGGAACCTGTCAATGTAGTTAATGGCCAAGTACAGTGTCTCGGTTTGCAGTTTGTACTCCTCAGAGACCTCCACCAACCAATCAATCAGGATTGTACGCATGTTGTGTGTGATATCTGGCTGTTTCCTCATGTAATAGGGCTTTGCTCGGTGTCTCAGCTCCTTCTCCCTCAAGTAGGCATAAATGCTTTCCCTGTATTCCTCCAGCTCAAAGAACAAGTCCTTGTTCCTGCTCTGTATGGGTGCTACATCTGTAGTGGAGGATTTGGTCTCTGACTTCTCAATGCTCATTGGCACTGGGAGTTCAATAAGCTGTGGTTTTGGCAAATCAAAGATGCCCGATTGCTCCAAAGCCTCCCTCTTGGTAACCAGTTTTTCTCCGGCCGTGCCCTTGTAGAAGTTCTGGAAGACTTCCTTAATGCAATGCGATTCATATTGCTCGACTTCCTTGCGCTGCTTGTCGAATCGCGCGACGTTCTTCTCCTCAGCCTCTTCATACACTTTGAACGCCTGGAATTGGGCGACTGGGATAACCGGTGCTTGCTTCGTGCTGAACGACTTGCACACGGCATTTTCATCGTTCACCACGTTTGGGTTCCGTGTTCCAAGCGGCTGTACAAAGATTACAATTGCAAACGTATAAAAAGTTGAAAGATAACATTTGGCGCCATTGACCGCGATTAGATTTTTACCTGTTTCGCCTTGAGCATGCGGTCCGGCTTGTTATCGAGAGCGCCAAGCACGGTGCGTTTCGGCTGGAACTGGACATTTTCCTTGTTCGCAAAGCGGAAATTGGCGGCGCGATTTTCCTGATCGTTGTGAACTTGCAACGAAGCCATGTCTTTCTATTTTCTGACCGTGACCGGTGACGGGATGCAGCGCGGGCGAGCGACAAAGATAAAGAATGAGGGGGAAATATGCGTCGCGAGCGGTTTGAGAAACCGCTGCGCTTCAAAGAAGGTAAAAATAAAAACGTGTAAAACGATCAGCGTGATTTGGAAGTCAACGCGTAGAGCATTGATGAATGATGTAGACGCGGAGCACCCGATTTCGCACGCCTAGCAACTGAGATTCGCCCGCGCGACGGACATTTGTGAGCCGAAATCGAAACACCAACCAACCGACTTTTGCCTACAAGCCTACAACAAACCAACTGAATGCTGAAACCAACAGCTGAGAGACGACGAGCGAGTCTGCGAGTGCGAGTGACCGACGACGACGACGGTGGTCCGTTGCCGTTGCGCATGCGCCGCTGCTTGCGAGGAGCCGTTGCTCCGTAGTTGGCGTTGTTTGATGCTTTTCGGCTGGTTTTTCACTTTTTGCCCGCGTCGGCCAATAAAAAAAGTTCTACCTGGGTCATGTGCCCACACATGCGCAGTAAACACCGTAAACTACACATGGCTTTCAAATTCTAGGAATTGAAAACACCCCAAAAGATGTGAAAATGTGAAACATTCCTTAAGGAATTCTCATTTCCGAAATTCAAACAAGAAAATGTTAAAATATCTTGCTGTTTGAAATAATAGTAACGTTTCACACGGTATGTAATGTTCTTATCTCTACATAAAGCACAAAGTTTCATAGTATAGTGAACATTTTAACTTTTCAAAGTCGTTTCAAAGGGTAGTTTCAGCTTTTAACATGCATTTCAGCAGGAAATGATAAATGTATAAAACATGAGCCAAGCCAAATTCAAGTTAGCTTTAGTTATATAGGCAACACAACATACTGCAAGAATTAGTTCACATTTTTTACGTTTCAATTTTTGTAGTTTTGGCGCTAGAGAGCAATGGCCAGTCGGTTATTTCAAGTTTTACTTTCGATTATAGAGTCTGATTTGTTCATTTTAATTATGGTTGTAAGCGTATCAAAAATAGCAAATCAACCTAACGCCACTTAAAACTCAACACCAACTTTGACTTTCCTACAACAATTCTTACAGCTGTTTACCGTTGAAGTTCACCTGTTTTGTTGTCGTAAATTGTGTTCAAGTGTACACATTTTTCATGGTTTTAGACAGACTGCCTGTTGTAATTGTTTAAACAAATTCTAGTTTAAATTGTGCGCTGGCGCTGTGTGCAAAATTAGCGCTCGTTTTCCACTCGTTTTCGAATCGGTACTGTCATCGCGTATCGGCGAAGAGCGCACGACGCCGCACGAGCGTCCACAAACAAAATCACGACCTGGTTGTGTGTGTATCATATGTTTGTTGGCAGAAAATGGTGCATGTACCTCCGAGTTCGCCAAGTTGATTTGTTGATTGTTCGCCGTTTCGCGCAAAAGGTAACTATGCAATTTAATCAATCCATCACCGGCGCCCTGCCCACCGATCGCGCGAATTCATAGCACACGCGATCGCGATGTGTTAACGCAGAATTAACCTAGCAAAATGGCACGAAAATGCATGCTCACATTTCAATTTCGTCCTCCGCCACCTCGCAAATGGCCGAAAATTGACCTACATCATCGGCGCTTTTATTTCCGACACTGGCGATGCATGCACGTGCTCATTTCCAATATTCCAATCCAAAACGACAGCATCAAGCCGCTTTGATTCGAGATTTGTTGCATTATTCGTTTGGGGGAAATAGTAAGCGTATTGCGAGGAGCTCTGCTCGACAGGATCGCGGCGGAGTTGTATCATTGCATGGCTTGATGCGCATCATTGCAATTTGGTTTCGATTAAACAAAAAACGCGTTTCTGTCTCAGAAGCCCATACACGTCGGCGTCGCCTAATGCCGATGCAAGGCAGCGCATGACGAGACGACAGGACGCCGATTTTGGTCGCAAATCGAAATGAAGTCTCGAGCATTGCGTTTGAATTCTGATCCGAGCGTGTGCATTATGTAAGCGGGAGGTTAGAAGCGATGCTAACGCTGAATAAATTCGCCGTTTGTTAGAGTACAAACATAATCAAAATCGCAAATTACAAACAATCATCGCCATCGCTGCTGACGATGACGGCGCGTCGCCAACAGACTGGCGTGGCGTTGCAGGTTGCAGCAACAGCGCGTTTTGTTTACAGACTTTACAGTTTTACATTTTACACGCGAAACAATACACAGGAGCAATGGGGGTTTGGCTTGCACAAGAAAAAGGATGGCATGGCATTGGCATTTAAAGCGATACCGAGATGTCGCCTCCGCCATAGTGTTGGGGAGGCCCCCCCGCGCGTTGCCTCGTCCTGCGCGCTCCTGCGTTACGTCAGTGGCCTGGCACTACGCCGTCGCCATGGCAACGGTGACGCGCTGGGATGCTGACCGGCAGGCGGCGGGCGGCCCGCCGAAGAACCGCCGCCGCGCGTAGGTCGCGGCGCACGCCGCACCAAGACGGTATTGAAATGTGTAACTATGACAACCTTGTGTCGTTAGTGAGTACATGTGATCGGCGCGGCGAGAGGACGGACCCAGGCCTGCGGAAAATCTATGCTCCGATGGGAGAGTAGAGCATAGGCATCGCATAGATAATTTTACATTTCTGTGCGGCTGTTTAAGTCCTTCGGTACAAACGTACAAAGTAATCGCGTTTTGGTGGCGGCCAACACGACGACGGAAACAATCGTTGAGTTGTGGTATTTTGCATTGACGCGGCCCCTTGCGAATTGTGTTTGCGTGGAAAATGTGGCGAAATCGCCGATTCGAGGCGGCGGCGGCGGTGGCGGGCTCGAGAGTGCGTTAACACGAAAATACCAGACAACCAGACTGAAACTACGAACGGGTGGAAAACATTTATAGCCGCGAGAGGCGAGAGAATCCTTAACGCTACCTTAAAACGCTTAAAATGACGAATATTTGCCAGGATTGAAGTCATACCACGCGATTCCGTAAGTTATTCGAAAGTCACACTCTTTGATGATAATGAATAGTTTACATTTTGCATCTTGAGCTAGTTTTGGACACGTGGTCATGAATGTGTGTTGTAAATGTCGGATGTTGGTATGTCGATAACTCGATAATTACTAGACGAACTGCACGTTTTGTAGTGACAGTCAACCTTGATTTGTGCCGACTAGAGGTGTAAAAAAGGCTCTAAACTTTAAATTCATCTATATAGCTCTAGCTATTCAAGGGAATTGTTGAATGTTCAAGTTTCAACGTTTATTTTATTCATTCAATACAGTTATCTTAGCTAGGCTTTAAATTGAGATAAAATCGTCATCAAACTGCCTCAAATCGAAACATAATCAGCAAACGCTTCAACGCTTCAATGCTTTCAATGTTTTCAGTTTTTACATATTCACATATTCACATTCAACAATGATGCAACAATGAGATAAACACGCGAGTAATAGATATAAATAAAATCAATAGTCATTCACTCAATTTGTACGAAATGTGTACACGCTGCAATTTAATTTCATTCAAATTTTAGAATTTAGAAGGTATTCTAGATAGAATTTCAGTAGAATTACAATGTAAATATAAATATTAACTCTTGAGTCTCCAGCCGTCTAGCCTAACTCCTATACATATAGGGTGCAATAAAATTGGCGGAAAACACGCCAGGTAACTTTATAGTTTATGTCAAAAGAAAACGATAATCTTAATAGACTTAATACCAAAATGCTGAGAAAGTCTTCGTTTGACTTCACGAGGTCCTCAAATTTGG
>JARJDQ010025132.1:0-10406 GCA_030264215.1 Geostiba sp. GC000077
GTCAAGGTATTGTTGGTTGCCTACAGTTCTCATAAAACAATTAAAAAATATAGTGGGTACATAACATATATGTAACTTTGCTTATGTGCATGATATAAGCACATTTTTATGTACCAGATATTGAGAGATTTTTGAGCATATACCTGATATGTTGACATTTAAGAGCGCAGCGATGTATCCGTTACATAACATGGTTATATCTCAATGTAATCTAGATGGTATATGCCTGGTATATTCCATCTATATGTGTGTTTACTGGGACACTGTTAAGTGTTTTATAACACTTCTTGTCTGTTAAGGAAGTTACAATTGGGTCCATCTTAAAAATCATCTTTTTGACTCTTGAATCAATCAAAGAAACTTGAAGGATGTGAACTCATTCTAAAATTATCGTGCATTTTCCATTTTTGAGTTTTTAGTGCCTTTAGAAAATTTATCGTCCTAAGAGGGCTACAAAAATAGAGTTCTTTTGGTGCTATTTGAAAAATATCAAAAGTGGTAGATTTTTGAGTTTTTAAACATTCAAAGAATATCCCGTTTTCGTAAAAAAAAGTTCTTGATGAGGAGTACCAAACAAACCGACATAGAGACTAAATCTATGTTTCTATGGTATGGAACGCACGCCACTGGAAAAGCGAGGGTTGAAGGAGAGTTCATTGCACCACGAGACGAGGATTAAACCTTAAACGACGCTTGTTTGCTTTTGCCCTTGCAGATGATACAGGACCGAAAGGGGCACAATTTACGCATCACCAAGATGCTGGAATACACCGGTGCTCATCAAATTTATATAGAGATTAAGGATAAATTTCGCAAGCGCAACAATTACACGTTAAACATTCGCTACACCACCAAGCTGGGCAGAGACTATGAAGGATTCTATGTGTCTACCTACACCAACGAAAACGGCGACACAAGGTGAGGAGGTCTTGGATGTGATTTATTTGGTTTGCACTCAGTGAATCGATAAATAGCTCGAGCCCTTGAGGGTTGGGGTTGGGAGTCGATGGGAAAGCAACACTTTAATTTCATGCCATGCGGGATCTATCAAACTCATTTATAATGCACGGGGATAATACGAGGGTGAAGCAGGGGAAACAAAAACAATAATTACGCCGACGTGTTGTAGGGGTAGAGGTGACGGTATTTGTGGAGGTGTGTGAATGTTGAAAATCATTTGCAGGTTCCTGGCGACGACCCACTTTGAGCCTACGTATGCCCGTGCTGCGTTCCCCTGCTTTGATGAGCCGCAGCTGAAGGCGAAGTTCAAAATGTCCATCTTTCGCGATCGCTTCCACATCGCGCTGTTCAACATGCCCGTGGTGACCACCGAGGACGTGGGCTTCTACATGGGCACCGGATTGGTAAGGAATTCAATTACGAACCCTTCCAATTTACGCATTTACAGCTGCAAATCGAATCAGAATGTAATTACATCCAATTTCACTTCACAGCTAAGGGACGATTTCAAAGAGTCCGTTGAGATGAGCACCTATCTCGTGGCGTTCGTCATCTGCGACTACAAGCATGTGAATAAGAAGACCGATCGTGGATTTCCAGTTTCCGTGTACACTCCGGCTCCCTTCACCTCACAGGCCTTCTTCGCGCTCAACATCACCACGCACATTATGGATTACTACGCTGATTTCTTCATGGTGCCCTATCCACTCCCCAAACAAGGTCGGTATTGTATTAAGACTTCATGGGTTTCTTAAAACGTAACTTTTTTTTTCTCTGTCCAATATTTAGATCTAGTCATAATTCCTGACTTTGCAACTGGCGCGATGGAGAACTGGGGATTGATCACGTTCCGCGAGTCATCACTGCTCTTTGATCCGGTGGAGACGTCGACAGCTGCGCACCAAGGCATCGCGGTGATAATCGCGCACGAGCTCGCACATCAGGTACGTACACTCCTCACTCCTCCACTCTTCAATTAGCCGGCATCTCGGGATCGATAATACCGCATTGTGCTACTCTCAGCTTAACCCTTTCCACTCTCTTTGTCATTGTAGTGGTTTGGGAATTTGGTCACAATGAAATGGTGGAACGACCTCTGGTTGAACGAGGGCTTCGCCAGCTTTCTGGAGTACCTCGGCGTCGATAATCTCTTTCCAGAGTGGAAGATGATGGAGCAGTTCATCGTGGACAAGACTCAGCCGGCCTTGGCCTTGGACGCGCTCTCAAGCAGTCATCCAGTGTCAGTTCCCGTCCACGATCCGAACGAAATCGAAGCTATTTTTGATACAATCTCCTTTAGCAAGGTGAGAAGCATTAAATATTAACCTCCACCTTCTAGATAAGAAAGTTCTCAAGAAGAAATCTCTTATTTCCAGGGAGCTGCTATTCTTCACATGCTGGGCAAGTTCCTCCAACAGGAAACCCTCCAGAACGGCCTCAATGATTATTTAAACACTTACAAGTTCAGCAACGCCGATACCAAGGAGCTGTGGAATGTGTTCAGTAGAAATACGAATCAATCGCTAGACGTTAGAGTCATCATGGACACGTGGACCCAGCAGATGGGCTTCCCCCTCATTACAATCACCCGCGAAGAGAATGAAATCATCGCTACACAGGAGAGATTCCTTCTTACGACTGAAGGCGTCAACAGTACAGCTCGAACACTACCAAAATCCAAGTACGAATACAAGTGGTACGTCCCCCTGAGTTATGTCATGGATAACGATACCGAGTACGTTTACAATGTCTGGATGAACATGACCGATGGTAAGACTAGATTTTCGGTAAGATTATAATGGATAACTAAATGTTGAATGTGTTTGCAGTGCGTTTCGACATCGATCCGGATGTGAAATGGATCAAAGCAAATGTGAATCAGTCGGGATTCTATCGCGTGATGTATGATGACGCCATGTGGGCGGCCATTATTGAAACACTGCGCAAAAACCACACGGTGTTCAACGCTGCGGATCGCGCGAGTCTCATTGACGATGTCTTTACTCTATGCAGGTAACCAATACCAAAAATCATTTCAATAGAGTGTGATTAACATGCGGGGTTGGATTTTCAGGGCTGGATTACTCAACGCCACCTTTCCATTGGAATTGTCCCTCTACCTAGTAAATGAGCGCGACTACGTCCCCTGGGCGACCGCCATCGAGCACTTCCAATCTTGGAGCCGCCTGCTCTCCGAATCACTGCCCTACAAACTGTTCCTGCAATACATGCGGAAGATCCTCTCGCCGGTCACCAAGTACGTGGGATGGAACGACAAAGGTCCGCACCTCAAGAAATTGATGCGGAGCAGTATTCTCTCCACCGCCGTGCTATGCGAGATCAACGACACCGTCTCGCTGGCGAAGACAACGTTCAACAACTGGATGCACAAGAACCAAACGGTGCCCTCGGACCTCAAGGAGGTTGTCTATACAGCCGGTATTAAATATGGCGGACTGGCGGAGTGGCAACACTGCTGGGATGCGTACAACACGACGAAGGTGGCTAGCGAACGCAAGCTGCTCCTGAAGGCGTTGGGGGCTGCTTCAGATCCATGGCTGTTGCAACGGTAAGAATTCGAAGCTTACTGAGCGATTTATTTTATTGATTGCTTTTTTTCATTGCTCATTAGGTACTTACTGGAGACTCTGGAGCGAGATATGGTGAAGCCGCAGGATGTGAAGATCGTCCTCGCGGTGGTGTCGGCAAATCCGGAGGGACGCCTGCATGCCTGGCGACATCTCAAAGCCTACTGGCCGACGATGCAGTCGCTCTTCGGCAACGCTACCTTCATGATGGGCAGTCTCATATCAGCCGTCACTGCGCACCTTTCCACACCGTATGATTACTACGACGTAAGTGTATTTCCCACTTTTAAGGTTAAGGTTAAGGCGTACGGCGCACTTGTAATGGGGCAATGTAGGCAACACACACTGCATGCACAACGCACAAGTAAAGGCCAGGTCAATTTATGCACAAGATTTAATCCACTGGCGATGGCGGTGAATGAGAATAAATGAATAAATTTTCAATTCACGCCACATTCACTTATGCAGCCGCAGCCTGGATTTGCGCGGATAAATAAAAGTGCGCTCGCGGCAGGGATCAACTTCAAATCTCCTTTATTTACTGCACAGCAGGAAACAGGAACCACACCCGCTTAATGCCGCATGAAAAATTAAACATTGCGCCATTGCACGGCCCCCTCATCGAATAAAAGCTACCTTTTTAAACTTCGGGGTTCGCGGTAAGGATGCGAATGAACCCTACCAGATTAAAATATGGGGATTTTAGGAATGCAAAGTTAAGCGTCCATTTTAGTCCAGGATGCCTCGTAAAACTCCGCGAAGGGGGCCGCAAACGGCCCTTAAATAACCGATAAAATTTTACCCTCGCAGATAAAATTTATTGAGCAAGCAAAATATTGCACTGGCGCAATTAAACACGAAATATACACACGTTTTGGTTTTTGCTCAAATAAAACAACATTGTATAGTGGCTATAATAGTGAGCCAAAGCATTGCCAAACAAAGTCTTTTGGACGAATTGAAGACGAAATACGAACATCGCGGACGAAGTGCAATCCATCAAACTATTACGTCGCGTAATAAACGTCGGCGCGGCGGACGGATAATGCGCTCGTCTATAAAGTTTCCTCGACTTTTCTCCTCCCCAGTTTGTAACTGGTAACTCTAACATAACTTAAGACGTGGCGTGGCGTGGCGTGGCCGTCTGGCCAACAAAGAGCAGCGGAATACGTCTCTCGGGAATCGCGGGAATACGCTTGGAGATGAAATGAAGGGAAACGAAATGAAATGAAATAGATAGCAGCGCTCTCAACCCTCTCGGCTCGCGCGGCCCACTCAACCGTGATTATCTTTGTGCGATGTCATGCGGGACAAAAAAGAATATGTCTTCTTTGCTCACACCAGCGGCCGTCGCACAAACCGACAATGAATGATAGTATGATTTTTCTTAAGTCGAACGAAAGTAATTGTACACTTATACGCCTTAAAAGTGTGCTCAACGCTCACAAATTCAATCGAAAACTATCGAATATTAAATTCAGTGTATGTAGCGCCATCTAGTAACAGAAAAACAAAGCCTTACTTAATGTGCTAACAGATGGCTCTACGTACACTATTTTGAGATTTTCTTTTCTTTAATTGTTCTTTTTGATGTATTTTATGCTTTTTTCCAGGTTTCAACGTATTTTAAAGGAATGCACGTTGGGTCGGCGGCGAGGGCGCTGGAGCAGAGCCTCGAGACGATCAAGCTGAACGTCAACTGGGTGAAGCAGAACCAGGCGGAGATCTACAAATGGCTGCGCAACGCCGCCAACCAGTAGCTGTGGTGTATGTGGTCCAAAATCGCATCAATTTTCTACACCCCACATTCGATGCCGATGCCGACATTCCGTGGGCGTAATTATTTCGCGTTTCTCGTGTTGCGCCCACAGTTTACTTATCGCCGGTTCAATAGTTTCCTATGAATAATTAACTACATACTTCCTAATTTCGTCCTTCCAATCTTCCGCGCCGCGCTCGCGCGCAAACTGCAAGACAATGAGCGAGCGCCGCGCAAGACTTCGATGTGTAAACGCAATGCAAATGAGCGGCGTTGCCAAGCAATTGCACAATGCAATTGCAGTGAATCTACTTCAGGCTTCAAACTCTATATAGTTTTCCACTTTTGTGATACTAACTGTGTTGATATGTGTTTCAACTATTGAATTCGTTCTGGGTTCTGTGTATACCGCGAATTATACTCAATATATGCTCCGCCCCCAAATCCCCCCCCAGGCCCCCAACGCCACAACCTATTAACTCAATAAGTAACCGTGCTATTTCTGTATTGAATATTTATGATTACTTCTTACTATTTACTAAGATTTATTAAGATTTAAATGGTTTGTCGATGTCAATAAGTAACGAGACCTTTAAATGGCAACGTCGCACTACAGTACGCAAAGCCTTATAAGGGTCTTGTGAACAGATTTATTTTTGTATATTATAGACAAAATACGTCAGAATATCTTGCTATACATATGAGTATGTTAAACATTCCTAAATAACAAATATCTCTACGACTCTGCGACTCTACCAAAGAAACGATATAAGTAGATGGGAAGCGTTCGTAAAGTTCATCGCGCATGCGCGCAGCGCTAAAGTAACATTTTTATACTATCGCTGTATTTTTATGATGAAGCCAAGGCATCTGCATGTCGAAAACGAAAATATATAAAAAGTCCGACTTGAAGCAATGTGCGTTTTTTCCTTCCTTGTTGTCTTTCTGCGTGTGATAAATTATTTCGCAAATAACACAACGAGTTTGCGCTAATTGTAATTGTAGAGCAGCGGCGGCTGAGACACCATCATTCGGTGGCATGGTGGCAAACGCGAAAGTTTGCGAACTTGTAATTTCCATCCCCTTCGCCCCTCCCGCAACAACTTGCGAACGCAAGCGTGCAACTTTCAACTTGTTAATCAATTAATTGAAAACTTGCGTTGCGCAGGGTGAAAAACGACATTCGGACTCGTTAGGGGTTAACGAGTCGCGCGAGTGCTTAAACTATAATTAAACGCCATATGAGTTTCATTCCTGCAGGATGCGCCGCCGTCGCCGCCAACGTCGACGACGTGTTTGAAGCGCGTCGCTTCGAATTCCAACATTTCCAACTGTTTCCAACCTTTTCAACGTTTCCAACGCCAATAAATTCGCGCCTGCGTCAAGCAACACACACTACACGCAGCGCTTCGCAAATCAGCCGCTAGGTGACACTACTGCACACTTCTTGATATTTATTTCGGGGTTTTTGTTTTTCTTTTAAATTCTTTTACTTGAACAAAACCAATTTGATCCCAATGCTAGTAAATACTGTTTTTTAAGTGAGAATCTTTGTGTGCATGTAATTTAGGAATGCCTCTTTGCAAAGTGAGCGGTGAGCAGAGTGTAAAGTTATAATCCGTCACATGTGTGTGAACATGTTTCAGCTTGTTTTCCGCTCGCTCGGCGAAACGCAAAAAGATGCTCCCTGGCGCGTGCTGCCTCCTCCGCACTCCATGCGCATATGGGGGGCGGGCGAAAATTAATAATAAGTAAAGTATGCGGCTAATTATATTGCACAAGTTGAAATAGTTTGCGTTGGCGGCGGCGCGGCGCGTATAGAGGCCACATTAAGTGTTCGGTGTGGCTCTTCGCAAAATGGCGACGCCGCCCCCGACGTGGCAAACTTTTCAAAAGGGCTTCCACTCAAAATATTCACGTGCGAACGCTTTGACAACGCATATAATAACAATAACAGTCAATCACAAAATTTAATTAACTTAACCTCTGCTCCTTTGGAGCTTCCGGTGAAGGACGTATTAAGACGTAAAATGGCTGCTTCCTGAGTCACGCTGAGAAAAATTAATTAACTATAAAAATTCTAATTTTGCCGAATTTCGTGATGGTGATTTTCGAGCTTTAGCAGGTGGACTTCAGAATTTGGAAGCAAAGGGAAAGAAAACATCAAACAACGCCCTTAGAAACACCACAAGGTTCCGAAAGAGACGTATCATTGTGGCAAATTTAATTTCGCACGAAAACAAAAATAATGGACTGCCGCACATAATGCAGTGAAGCTAAAATGGACCTCTACATAACCTACAATGTGCGCTACTACTTTGTAGCAGTAGCATAAGAAGCTTTGGAGTTTGGACTTCCCCGATTTATCTATATATGCATTTAATGTGATTCTTCATAAAATTGCGTTGTAATTAGGTAAACTTCACAAACACAAGTCGCTGTAACTGCAACTGCTGTCACTGTTGCCCTGTTACCGCGTTACCGTAACTGCAACTGGTAATGATGTTATTGTGATTGCACATTTGTTGTGCTGTGCACCCACCGTGGCAGTTAATTAAGAGCTTCTGCCATAACGATTATTTTTCCCCCAATGCGTTTTGCGACTTCTGCAACCGTTGCATGATATTGCCCGAGTGGGGAGATTGGAATCAGTCGGCGAGGAATGAAATTACACGCGCTATTTGCACGTAAATGGCGATCCAGTTGAACATTGAAAATAGAAGAGATTTGAAAATTGAATCTAATGCATTGTCAACAATAAAACGTAGGTACTATTGGTATCGTCGTGGCTAGTATTTGAGCGCATACTGTTTGGCGACAATTCTTACTTCCCTCAAGTGCATTAGGATTAAAAATAGGCGAACGTTCAATATTTCTAGATAGTACGTATAATGGCAACATAGCGTCAGTCGACACATGCATCCACAGCCTACTCGGACTGTTCTTCAATATGGCGCATCAATGACGTCATACCCCTATTAAATGAACACTCTGTACTTCCATTTCACATTTCAATTATGTACCTACTCATATTGAATTTACTGTATAAATATTGACGTACCCGAAAAGAAATTAATATCCGCTGTGGATCGGAAGACCTGAAATGTGGGAGGGAGGGGGGTGTGGGGTGGGGGTAAATAAAGGGATAGACGCTTTTAAGCTGGTTAGCGCTTATTGTGTTTCGGGTCCCTGGCACCCGGAAGTGCGAATGAATTTTTATTTCGTCCCTTCTTGCTGGACGAGGAGGCGTGAGGCGCAACACCTCCGGGCATTCGCGGCCTCTCGTTTCAATTGATGCGAGGCCCCCGCGCGCAAAGAGGTTTCCGGAAAGCGGGCACCGGGACGGTCACATTTATACGGTTAGTAATGTTATTTCACTCGACGGTGCGCCGATAAAGTTGGCCACGAGTAGAAGCAGCTCATGCAAACGGAGAAAAACAATGCGTCGCCATTGTTGCCACTGTTGCGCAGTGTTGCCACACAGCTCACCCAACTGCAACCGCATATACCTATACAAATACATTTAAATGCGGTATGGATTTTACGAGAACAAGCTGTAAAATGGCATCGCGCGAATGAAATCTACGATAAACAAAATTTCACCCATTTCAGCCCACGGAATTTGTTTCAATCTTTCAATCCGGTTTTTTCTTCCTCACCTTTTTCACAACCCCGATGTGAAGTTCGTATTTTCATTTTATCGCAATCATAATTTATAAGATAACTCAAAGTTGGCACGTCGTTTGTGTTCCCGGTTTTATGTGCGCGCACGGTGGAGGATCGACGTGCGGGAGAGGGGAGGGGGAAAGGTATCCTTTTCAATGTTGCCTCGACACATTGTTCACTCTTACGGAGGCCTGAGACGACTGAAAGAGGAGACGGATTAAAAAAGCACTTCTGTCACCGTTTCAGAGGAAAACCGGAAAACACACGTGTCTCATTGCGTGGTCGCATTTCTAATTATAAAGCAAAGAAAAAGAAACAAAAGCTGGGGTGACTGTATCTTTGATACGGCCGTGACCTTACTGTCGGTGAACATTCGTTGATGGTAACAAGCAACAAGATTATTGAATTTTAACCTAAAATTTGGCACTTTTGATATATCATGTTTACATATCAAATAAAAGAAAAAGAAGAAAAAATAATAAAAAAAAAAATTTAAAAAATTAATAAAATCCAGAGTTAGTAATCGTACAAATGGTGAGGTAAAACAAGTTGGTTATTATTGTCAATTTGTTAAATTTGTTTTATCTGCTCCCATAGTCGAAAACAATGTTTTCCAATCAATATGGTGGCTTTGAAAACTGTGTATTTCAGATCAACAGTGTTTTCCACACGCTGAGGTAGTTCATTATATACCTAGTGTGGAAAACACCTAAGGTGCTTGTGCTTTCCACTCTAGGTATGTAAGGAACTACCTCAGCGTGTGGAAAACAATGTTGATCTGAAATGCACTGTTTTCAAAGCCACCGCATATTGATCGGAAATCATGCTTTTCAATCGACTATGGTCGCAGATAAAGTACTGTACATACTTCAAGTGGAAAACAGAATTACATGTAATTCGGCGTTTTCCACTTTAAGTATGTAATGTACTATTACCAACCGCTAAGCCTCGCCCTGGTTTTTATTAATTTGGGGTGTCGAGGTCACGACTAACTTTCCTGGAATGTCCCTAGTGTAAGATGTTGCATGTTAGTTGCATGTTTCATCAAAACGTGCATATTGTGGCTGCACATACATGCATTTCTATTAATGAACACTGCACATTTAATCAGCATATTTTTGCAATGATTTTAATTAATTTTTTTAGCACACCGCATAAAATGAGCGGCCTTTAATTAAAAGCGAGTTAAAGTTATTTAAAATGCAAACAAATATGATTGAAATTTGTAATGTGAAAGTTTGCAGGCCAGCAGCCAAATAAAACATTGTTGCGCAACGTTGCATGTATTCCGAATGTCAGAACTATGCGCGGCATCTGTTAACCAAATATGTTTTACTAGCAATATGGAGCGATCCCATGACTACGAATGGGTGCGTTTGGGCTGCGGTAAAGAGAGATGGGAAATGTCAGTCCAGTCGTTGCCTTGCCGACGC
>JARJDQ010025135.1:0-10153 GCA_030264215.1 Geostiba sp. GC000077
GATCACTAACTGTGTTTGCCTTAGACCCTACCATGGACATGTTTCAAGCTATTGGCTCTCTTCAGGATGGTGCCAGGTTGACAATGATCACAGCAAGCCTCTCACTATATCAAGAACCTGCAATCAATTTACACCGAAGACAACTTCTTGGTGATGGGTTGAATTACACTGTTATGACCAGCTTACACAGTTTCTGGCCCGTGCATAAAGTATTGTACGCCACTCTTGCGTTATACGCTTCTCCCGTGCTCGTTTTATAAGTCCCTAAACGCACGCACGTTAAAAGGCCAATAACGCTACTCGTAAAATACTATAAAACTTTGAATTGAATTAATTCAAATTAATATAAGTCAACGTTCACAAAAATATTAATAATTCTATCACCAGCACTCTCCATCACATTTTCTGTTCTAACCAGATAAGAGCTAAGCTAAGACTTGGGACTAGGGGGGATCACACAGACGTATGTTTCGTTCGGTTCCGTTAACCTACCCCCTGCTTAACGGAACCGAAGGAAGCGCGCGCTCGAGTGTTTTAACCCAGTCTTTATTTAGTCTCCAAGGTTCTTAACGGTGATCAAACCTCTGTAAGAATTACACCTATAACTGTGAATACTTCACAAACTCCAACACCAAGTGGTAGCCTAAATATATGATGCACAGATGCAGAGTAAATGAATTAAATGTAGGCCAAACTGAAAATAGTCATATGAGAAAGTCAGTGCTTGTCAAGATGTCGTACGTCGTGGTGTGCGCACGCGCACCTAGTCTTAGAAGTCTGTGTTTCATCTTTACATAGGTACACGTTATATAAAATATCTGTTCGCATCAGCATATTTAATTATTACTAAACTATTACCACTGCATAAACCAACAAAAAAACTAGTTTCGTAACAGAACAGTGTGAGTGGACAGAGAAAAAAGAACGCTTCCAGAAATCAGAAACGGTGCAAACCATAGCACTACTACCATAGCACACAAACGGTTGAAGTTTGGATATGTTTCTGTAAATGTACATGCATTAGTGTTTTCTGTGTTGACCAAAGAGATAGTCTGAGATCCATCGTCGACTAAGATAACCATTAAGATAACCCTCGTGTCCGATATACATAGTGACCAGAATAATAACACAGTCCAGTTGAAATCTTAAAACATCCATCCAAGCGTAAATATTAAACATCTAGATACACCAATCTGCAATAATGTCATTTCAGGATTTTCAATAGTCTGGTGTCCAACTTTCTTGAGAGATTCAATCAAAATACGTCATGACAAACAACATCACAATTTTGTATTCAATCAGATTGCACTCAATCTGTATCGCGGTATAGAGCGACGAACTGCTCAATGAACTGCAAATGATAGTGCACGCTAGTGAAGAGCGTCACCTGGTTGGAGTCGCATCCGTAGGTCGTTTTGTCCTTGGCGCCGAGGCTCACGATGCCGCGCACGAAGTACCGCTCGTTGCGTTTGAAGATCAGTGGACCGCCACTGTCGCCTTTACACGTACTTTCGCCTGTTGATTAAACCATCTATGAATATCTTGTAAGTTGCACTTACTTGCTTTCATTGGGCATATCAATCATTGGAACGCGTTCAGAGATAAAGGCAGCGGCTGGGCATGATGCCCAATCCCATAACTCAATACTAGAACGGAATAGGAATTGGGCACGGTTTTATCTAACTTCGTATTTCTAAACGAATGTGTAAAGTATCCACTTTTTATTTCCGAACGTGACAGGTTACGCAAGCATTTCTGAACGCGCTCTTGTACTGAGGCTCCTACTCTACAAACTTACCCTTATTTTTTGAGCCAGCGCACATTTTGTCCCTCGCACGCTGATAGAACTTGCGGAGATCTTCAGGAAGCGGACACGTAGATTCAGAGAGGAAAGTCACCTCCAAAACTTTGAGCACATCCGACGGTGTGTCCACACTGGTGGTGTAGCCCCAGCCCGTGACCAAGCCTCTGGTGTTCACTAACGACGCCTCATTGAACCAAGTATTGTAATCGATGCACACTGGCATTATGAAGCGCGAGGGCTTGAATGGCGTTTCCACCACCAAGATAGCGATGTCGTAGGCGAAGAAGTTATGGCCGTTAAGGAAGTCGTCGTGGATCTTGAGCACCTTGATCTTGGAGAATACTGCGTCCTTGTCCTTTGGGTCACTGTAATCGCGATGGTATTTGCCCGCGGCAAGCATGTAATAGTTGGGGTCTTGCGATTTCTCGAAGCAATGCGCCGCAGTCAGGGTGATCTTCGGCGTGATGATGGAGCCGCCACAAATGTGCTGCTTATTGTGGTCCAAGTAAATGCCGACCATCCAGGGGTATTCGCCATGCGTCGTATTGTCTCCCCCGATAACTTGTGTTTCGGCTTCGGTGCTCTTCAATCCGCAAACTGCAAATAGTCAAAATAATCATTGAATTAGAAATAGCATAAAAATGGATTACGATATGCCTACTAGGTTCGCATTTAGGTAAAGGTGGTGTCCATAATCCGTCAAGGCAGAAATGGAAGCCCCGCTTGAAGACCTCACCATCTTCATAGCGTGAGGTACATTCCACCTCCGCCCGAGTGCCATTGTAGGGGATCTGGCAGTCGATTGCTACATCGTTGACTGTACACTTTGCCGTCATGCGCTCGGAAATTCGAATCGGTGAGCAGGTCTCTGCAAGATTAAGAACACCACTCAACGTTACTATGCAAAGGAATGTGTACTGTCGCCTTATTACTTAAACACTCTGGTTGTGGAATACTCCATCCGTCGTTACAATAAGCCACCGGTGTGTTGGGATATAAAACGTGCTGTGTGTTGCACTTGTAATGCAAAATTGAAGCTCTAGAAATGGTCTGACCTGGCTGATAACTAGGGCCTTGTCCAAACACCTCCCAGTTTCCATTGGATGGAAATGGAGGTAGCAGACAACTAGCAGCACTGATATTCAGTCTTGGTTCGCATTTCGAAAAGGTCGACTTCCAAATTCCCATGTTGCAGTATCGAAGAACGTTTCCCTGTACAACCTCGCCGTTTTCGTAGAGTGAGAAACATCTCGACTCCACCAGAGTTCCATTGTAATAAGGCGTCTGGCAATCGATGGTTAAATTGTTCCTCGAACACTTTGCCTCTTTGTTAGGTATTATCGGTGGACAGGTCTCTGTAAGATTAACACCAACAAACATTTAACGCTACTATGAATATCAAACGAATCTGAACAGCCGTCGTATTACTTAAACACTCCGGTTGTTCCTTATTACTCCATCCATCTTCGTTACAATAAGATATTGCGTTATTCGGATATAAGAAGAAATGTCGGGTTTCCTCGCAGCTGTACCGCAAAACGGAACCTTTTGGAACGTACGGCCCTGGTCTATAGACAGAATTTTGTTTTTGTCCATTGACATACAGGCTATAAGTCCCAATCTGAGGTTTTGGAGGAAGCACACATTTGCTTGCACTGACATTCATGTTTTGTTCGCATGTCACAGGCGAGTCCCATGATCCATCCTGGCAATATCTAAGAAAACGGGCACTGGATATGGGCAGTCTACCGTCTACTTGGAATTCGATACATTCCAGTTCCATCCTAGTGCCATCGTAGGGGATCTGGCAATCGATGGTGGAATTGTTCCAGGTGCACTTTGTCGTCATGCTCGCGGTGGTTCTAATCGGTGGACAGGTCACTGTAGGATACCAACAACAATTTAACACCACTATGTTTATCAAACAAATGTGAACTGCCGTCTTATTACCTAAGCACTCTGGTTGTTCCTTAAAACTCCATCCATCGTCGTTGCAATAATATATTTTGTGGTTCGGATAGAGAATGCGGTCGTTGTTTAAGAAGAATGTGTGGCACGAGTTCTGTAAAATGGTACCTTTTGGAACGGACTCGCTTTCTCGATTGTAATGTTGTTGCCCATTTCTAAACAGTAGATTATATCCTCGCCGTGGAAATGGAGGAACCACACATTTACTAGTAGTGACATTAATTTTTAGTTCGCATTTTAAATACGAGTCCCATGATCCATCCTGGCAGTACCTAAAAGAGCGGTCAATGGAGATGGGCATCACATCGTCTGCGTCGAATTTGATACATCCTACTTCCATCCGAGTACCATCGATGGGCGTACCACAGGAGATAGTTAGATTGTTCCAGGTGCAATTTGCTGTCATGTTCGCGGTGTTAAATATGGGTGATGAGCAGAACTCTGGAAGAATGACACCAACAAACTATCAACTCTATATCAAACGAGTGTGATTTTTAATGTGAACATAGATTACATTTTGCCCGTATGTCTCGCCCACGGACTTAAATAGGATGGACTGGACACAGGGCCTGTAGGTGTATGTATTAATATATAAGTATAAAATGAAGGAGTCATATTGGAGATTGTAGGAAAAAACGTCGTGGTCTTCACCAAATTCAATAAAAGAGAGAGTAATTAACCTCTATTTGCCAACATGTTTCGGTTTCTTTAATTCAAACCATCTTCAGGGCTTATTTTCTCGATTACAAGAGCTCTGGTTAGAGAGCCATTTTGGAAAAAGTTAAACTATAAAAATTATAGAATTACATGTCTTTGGGGTTACATGTTTGATTGTGCAGCATGGTGGAAGCGAATCGCTTTCAACATGATGATATTACATTAAGAGACCGTCTTCTTTCTCATGATGTCAGGTCCTTCCTATTGAAGTCAGTGGTCCTGCCTTCATTTTCGAAAAAACATTGCCGTTACCATGTCACAAAAATCTGATTCAATAGTTGTGCTTCTTGTTACCAAAAAGACCATTTCCTTCACTACCATTCCCACTATGTTCATATTAAATTAAGGCTGCATCGAAGATACAGCCAATTGTGAGTTTCTCTCCCTTATTACTTACTTAAGCACACTGGATGTTGATCATTCCATCCATCGTCGTTGCAATTAACTCTATAGATCATCGGATATAACTCGTATAGGCCGTTGCAATAGTACGCTAAATGGGCACCTTTTGGAACGGACTGACCTGGCCGATAGCTAGTAATTTCTTCATCTTTTGCATCATGTAACTTCCAATAACCATGGGATGGGAATGCAGGTAGAATACAACCACTAGAACTGAAACATCAACAAAAGATCTACTTGAACAATCTCTATCGTGCAAGAGAGGGAGCAAACATACACTGTCGTGCGTTTGTGCACTGGGTGTGCAATTGGTGGCATAGCTTCCAAGGGTTGGACGGCTAGCTCCGTCCTTCTGCCATTTTGGCGTTTAAATCTTACTAAGGAATTACTTTCATCTACACCTAAATTGTAACTTACTGACGCCACAAACCCTTAAATAATGGAAATGTTTTTAATACCTACACAAATACATGATGAATATGGAATAAGAACTTGTGCGACTTACAGTTAGCCACAACTAAAAGTAAGTACCACGGTGTTTTACACATGGTAAAATTACAATCAGACACTGACCCTAAATCCCAGCACCGAATTGAAACAATTAACAAGGAACGTTGTAATTTGGCAAGTTGAGGAACACCGTACCAGATGGGAATTTAAAACAAGTTTCTTTCAACGAGATGTAAGATGCGAAACTGTTTGCCACAAAATGATTACTAACATTCATTCGATGCTGATATTGTATAGGAATTATGAAACGTCAAGGACATTTAAATTAAAATGTAATCTACAAGTTCAGGAGTTCAAAGAAATAAAGTGATTTAAATATGCACAAATAAACTCATAACACACATCTTTACACATACATATATATATTTAAATTGGTTGCCATTTATTCGACCGCTGCCGATATTTGATCGAGCATGGGACAAATGAGGTAATGGAGTATACCCGCTTATTTTTTTTATTGCAGAAATAGAAATACAAAGAATACATATTCGACTCGTGTTTTGTCGTAGTCTTATAGTCGTAGACTTACCCGGCGTCCGAGTCGAAATACTAAGGAGTCAGTTCGATGAGACGAGTACCTTGGTGACAATGTTATTTATATGGACCGAGCACTCTTTTCAAACGCCTCCTCTCAACGAATTGGCACCGACACCGACACCGACACAATTTTTTGTAAATCGACGTTCGCCACATGCTCTGTCCTATTCCCACTCGTTTAGTGAGAAGCTTGCTGTGATCATTGTCAATCTGGCACCATGCTGAAGAGAGCCAATAGCTTGAAACATGTTCATGGTGCCAGGTTGACAATGATCACAGCAAGCAAGCATGCCTCCCACTATATCAAGAACCTGCAATCAATTCACACCGAAGACAACTTCTTAGTGATGGGTAGATATTGAACTACACTGTTATGACCAGCTTACACCAGCTTACACAGCTGGCCCATGCAAAAGGTAGTGTATGCCACACTACTTGTTGCGTAAAATACTATTAAGTTGTACGCCTCTCAATTCTACACAACTTTCATTAACATAGTTTTTTTTTAATTCACAGTATTTCTATACAAAAGAGAGGTTCGAATTTAACTTGGGACACCCGGTATAGATATTTTTCTTCACTCCCTGCTAAAAGCTGATTCTAATTGAGAATTGCTCAGCGCACAGATTCTCTTAGGGTCTTAGGATAACTTTTTTCCCCTCCAGCGCCACAAAATAAAGTAAAAGAAGTTGAAGTAAAAGTGGTAATCCGATATGGCACTCGCATTTGAAGAATCTGCCGAGATTTGGTGCGCAACGTGACTGAGCAAACAAAAATAGCAATGAGCGCAAAAAATATGAAGCTAGAGGGCAAAAGTTGGCGCATTTCGGCGTCGGCGGCGGCGCTCGGTGTCGGTGTCGTGATAATACCAGCACACCTGACACTACCCTCGTATCTTTGTCTTTTGTCGGGGTTGTTTTCCTTCGCTGTGTGCTCGCTGGCGAATGCCTGGCGGTGATTCTTCCCGCTGCCGACGATGTTTACTCAACGCGCATCAATCCACAAACCGTAATACACATATTTAATAAAAATTGCTCTCAGGCCGAGTTTACTTTGTGATTTGTATTTGTTTTTTTTTTCATATGCGCGCGCCATAATCTGATAAAGAGACTTTTGTTGACGGCCTTTTAGGCCTGCCGCCAGAGAGTACACAAAAGCGTTCCGCAAAATCAATAAATCAACAATGGATGATTTAATTAATTTTCCACCCGTTTTTATGCCCACCATATTGCAACAACACCCAACGTGTGCCCCGACGGCGATGGAGTGACTTTGCGAAACGCATTTAAGCAATCTTTGCATGAAGGAAAGTTTTCGATTCACGGCTAAACTTTGTTAATTTGGGGATTTTAAAGCTATAGCTAAACTTTATTTAGTAAATTAAAAACATGTCCAAGGCGCACTTAAAAACTACTCAAGCGACAGCAAAGAAAAGTTTTTGGCGTGGAGATTTTTATGTCGTGGGTTATTAGAGCAAGATAAGGGTAATTTCAAGAGTCAAGTGCTCCCAGGGATAATTTAATGTTTCATATTTACAGTGCCTGCTGTAATGCCCGCTGTGTTAATCTCTTCTCTCTCCAACCTAACGATATTAGAAGTTACGCCAGGATCTTTCATAAAAAGTAATTGAATCTGAGAAAAAGTAAATTGAACGTTTTCAAAAATTACCCCAAGCATGATTTTACATCAACATCAATATTAGGCTGTGGGCAATAAAGTGAAGAGTTTTTTTTCCGCGTTGCTGAGGAGACAACTCAAAGGCTGCGTTGTAATGGTATCGCAGGGGTGTTTATTTTGAAACATGCCAACCCTCTTCTCCTCGGACACAGTCAATTACGAAGAAGGTAGAAACGCACCCTTGTTGGCCGCCACAGAAAGGTTGCCCCCAACACAAACGTCGAGTTTGTGTTTAATGACAGGCGCCTGGGAATTTTCGGCACGAGTCAATGACGACCAAAAACGGTCCGAAGTGCTCCTTGCCATTCTTACTCCGCACTCCAGCAAAATGTACAATTTTGCGGGATCACGCAAGGAAAACCGACATTAATTTATAAAGGTGCGCATACTAAATAATTCACGCAAATTAGCTTCGTGGCAGTCGTACCTGAAATTATTGTTATTACTTGAACTTGGAATGTTTTTTTCTGGTTTTCAAAATAGAATTCACCCTCTTGACAAGTGCCAATAAATAGTTTACTATACTTCAGCTCAACGCCTGGCCATTTGGGTATTGCCACCGAGCTACCGTGGACTATAATAAATTCCCCGGCGCCTCCACAATATCGGCCAATAATGCTCCCGCTTCGAACAGCCGCATAAAATTTTCACTCGATTCCCACCAGTTCATGTCCTTTGCCTTGCCTTTCTTCCCGTTCGTTTTTTTAGGCTTGTGCCGCGTCGCAAAAAGTTGACGCCCCAAACGTCATTTCCAATTTAAAACATTTTCATTTAGAGCGAGCCGCACTCGAAATTCGCATTGAAAAGTTTACGGCCAATGCTCCATCAACATTTTTTCCTCCTGCTTTCACCGACTCCTTTTTTTAGTTGTTACGACCACGGAAAATTCACTTAATAAATTCCAAAGTTGGTACGGAGACCAGAGGCAAAGAAAAACTTTCCGAATCGAGTAAATTGTGATAAAATATTGCCAAACGGAAGCACCCCGACTGTAGAAAAACCTGCCCACTGCTCACCGTTCGCTCAGGAAATACGAAAAGTTTTGTCCGTGGGGGCTTTTTTTTTGGCGGCGGTTAACATGTAATTAAAATTAAATATTCAATTATGAGGCGTTGTTAAACTTTCATTCGCGCTTAACGTATTCAGCAAGTTTGTTCAATGCGCTCAAACAAGTTTCATTGCGAATGGCGAATCAAGGAATTAAAGATGCTAGGAATAATTATGCGCAGTTCAAACTCATAAAAGTGCCGCTCAATGCGTGGCGATTACTATACGCGCACAATTACAATGCCGGCTAATCAAATTTAATTATCTCCTCTTCTGCTTTACGCCTTTCCAAGGGGCGCAATCGCCATCATCACCAACTGATTGCGAGTCGCAAAGTTTAGCTTGCAGTCGTATCAAACAGCGATCGTAAACTACTTTATCGACATGCGAATTAGGCGAGCGTTTACCACCATCACCCACCCACAAATACAAGTTGCGCGCTGGGAAAACTTTCTCGCACTCTGCATCGAGTTTTAATGGGTTTTAATCCACCCTCGCCCCGGCGCGCGAACATTTATTAATAAATATATTTGGCACCGGATGCTGCGGGAAACAGGGCTGAAGAAATGAGGAATTCATGCGCAATCTGTTGTTATGAATATTTACAATTGAGTGGCACAGTAGAGCGAGAAGCGGCAAAAGGTTAATTAAACTAGAACAATGCGCAGAGGGTTTTAGAATTCTGCTGACGATTGGGTGCTGCGGGGGTGGCTGAAACCGTTCTATAATTGGCGGCCGGTTTGGTGGTCATTTTCTCTTCGTAAATGAGGACGCCACATCCTCAAACATGTAATGGAAAATTAATAATTGAATAATAATATCTAGGTTGTTAATTCATGGGGAAACTTTTCCCAATTTCCCAAAATCATTTATTTTCAGATTTAGTAAAGAAAGATTAGATTTGTTAAAATTGAGCCAAAAAATCTTATGAAAAGAAAACTGATTGAAAACAGCTAAAAATTATTTAAAATTTAAAATAAAGAAATAAAAAAATCTATTGATGGTGTTATATAATATTTGATAAAATTTTAGATGTTCCTGGAGCAGAACAAATAAAGAGTACACAGCAGAAAAACTGGTCCTAGTTATACAGGGTGTTAATAAAAAAAACTTTACAGAGCTTGATGGGTGATAGGGGACATCAAAAGAAGAAGAAAAGTTTAATACTCAATGGTTCTCAAGATATACCCCTTTGAAATGTTTATTTACTCCTTCTAAGATAAGGCTATTATAATATTTTTTTACTGTAACTAACCAATTATTGCAGTAACAAGGTTTACAAATTATCGTCTATCCTCTTGTATGCACAGTTGAAGTCGTTGGCGAAGGGATTCACGGATTCGATTGAATGCAGTTCCATTTCTAATTGTTCGAAACTTGTCCCCAAACGGGTATTGTATCTTCGGCAATTGTCAGTTTATTCCTCTCAATTTGACAACATGCATTGTCAGAGCACACTATTCTATGCATATTTATTCGTCAAACAACCAG
>JARJDQ010025158.1:0-10194 GCA_030264215.1 Geostiba sp. GC000077
CCATGGCAGCTATGATGGCAGCGCGGCGCATAGCGGCGTGCGCTAATGTTCCAGCGCCAACTTTTCCGCATAGACGCTCAGAGTACGCGCATACGCTGCGCGCGATGTTTAAAGTACTAGCGCACTAGTGCGGGAATGAGATATTTTTCCCACTCAAATTGATGCCGGAATATGGCACTTTTCGGTCGATCGGCGGAAAAGTTATTTTATCAACTCCCTGTAGATTATAACACTCCAGCACTCCTACTATTGGAATGAGTACATTATTCTTAGATGTTTTGTCAGGTAGGCGATGGTCATTCTTAAAACTTTAATGATTCTTTATGAAAGATTTGCAGCTAAAATATGCATTCTAATCTCCATACATATTAACTAACCATTGACCACTACGTCATTTTGCAATCCAATTTTGAAATATTATTTATCGTAATGCCTCTAAGATAAAATCAAATTTAAATCCAAAAAAGATTTTCTCTGCATTTGTAATCTAATTTAATGTGTAATAAATTTCAGGGCTGATACGGCTCAGGTGTACTGGCGTGTGGGAAATAAAAACGATATCAAGTCTTAAACGTTGCGAGCTTGCAGTGCATAAAATTTGACATTTTAGGCATCGCATAACATTTTCAATAAAATGCATATAAATTACGCAATAAACATTTCAATGAAATGTCAAAGATTATATGATTTACGCCTAAATTCCATCAGCGAGCTAAACGATCGTTAGGAATATTTACTTCCAACTAACATTTACCATATCAATTGCTAACTATTATTGCATGGAGATTGCAATTTGTGTTTTATTTGCATTTGGTCACGCCGCGAAAACTAATAGAATTGTGAAATACACAAATATGAATAATCATAATCAACATCATATTAACATTCAATTTAATGCCAAGTTATTAATACAACTAAATATTTGCTGTAATTTTTTAGTGCTTAATTATATTGCATAATTGTTTACGCAAATATAATTTTCAACACAGGGTGATGCAATAGCCTGCTACAACCCTGCTATAATTCCGCCATCATTAAATCACCCTGAATTAATATTTTGCGTAGGTTACGCACTTTAACTGTCGGTACTACATACTACATTGAATAGCTTGAAATGAGGAACGAAAGTTATGAAGTTAAAGTCGGAATGAAATTAAAATTTATCCACTTAATAAATTTGTACGATTGGCGGATTTAGAAATGTGATAATTACGTTCGCAATCGCATTAATAAATGTCATAATATTATAGTGTGTGGCTTTTAACGATTTGCAATAAGCGCGTTGTTTTCTGGTTTCCGTGTTTTTTTTTTATTCAAGCCTTTTTATCCAGCAATAAAGTTGAGATTTATCACTCGACTTTAACGAAAATATGCGCGTTCTAGGCGAGGCTCAAAAATTAGGCACACATGCAATTTAAGAACGCGATAGGTAATCTCGACACAACACGCATTTGAAAAATCGTTGACGATGCGTGAATGCGACGCGATGGGTGCGTGCCGCGCCGCGCGACGCGTGTGCGGTCCGAAAATAATTAATTACCGAAAATTGTTACACACCAAGACCAAGTTTCGTCATTCTTCGCGCACGGGACGTGCCGCACGCTTTCGTCGAGGACGCCACGTGAAATCGACGTTTTTGTTCGCGTTCCAGGTTCCAGCAGCAAACAAACTTCTTCACTTCTTTCGTGATGTATTCGCCTTCAAGCACAAGCACAAGCACCCAACATCTAACTGTTTCGCGTTTCGTTTGACAAACAAAAGCAAATAGGAAAATACACAGTTGTTAATGCTTGATTAATTATACGTATGGTTAGATATTATATTACGTGGAAATTAAGGCCGGAGGTTGACATGGCGTGCGCTCGTGTCTCGTGTGCATCTGGACGTGGTGCTTGACCGCCTGCACCGGAGGTGATAAGATAACGAGCGCTCCCAAGTCACAAGCACATGTGAAGGCGCAGTGCCATCGCGCTTTGTTTCCTTGTTTCATTAAACTAATAGCAATGTGCGTGCATCCTTGAAGCATTAAAAATGGATGGCGGAAGCGTGAAAGATGATCGCCGTCTGCGCGGACCTCGAGATAGCACAGGGCGTAGGCGCAAGGTGCTTGCGATGAAACTGAAAATGTTACGCACACCGCCATTCAACAGGTGTTTCGGATTTTTATACAAGCCACCACTATAAGGCGCTCACCACCAGCTTACGCGCGTAACCAGGCGGACAAAGGCCGCACGACGGGCGGAGCAAAGGCCTATTGTACTCGGAATTGGCGGTGACTGCCAAGGGCCTAGTCACCAACTGAAAAGCACGTGACCGCGCGTACAATGGGCCTTTTGTCATTTTCAATTACGAAACACTGCCCGCATGACAAAAGGTCCATTGTAGGCGCGTTTACGCACGTAAGTTGGTCTAGGGAGAAATAACCAAGTCTGCCTCTTAGAGCAAAAATTTGCACACCTAGTCACCGATTCACGCGATCGTGGCATTGATATTAAGCAAATTTACTGCCCTAACTTTAAGTTGGAGCAGAATTAGTGCGTAGTGCCTTAAAATCATCGCGCGAAATTGTTATGCACATAATTATAAGTTAAGCTGAGTTGGGAAGAGCCGCATTACATCGAAACCAATTCACCAGTTGCAAAAATGCGAATATAAAAACAATGGCAATATGGCAATGAAGAACGGGCGTCGTCAACAAGAGCCATGGGATGTCAGGCACTCGGTGCTGATAGCTGTGCGCAAAAAGAATGGCCGACGTGGTTTGGAGCGTCGCAGGCACCCAGGCATCGAGCATCGTTTCCAATTTTAATTTATGCGATCTGTCGAGATGATTTGTGGCGCGACCGACGCAAGAGCCCGGCCTCGGCGCGGCTCGGCTCTATTCAAAAGCCACCGGAGCTCCAAGAAGTGGAAACCCACAACCGAAGAAACGAAGAAGCTGTTTTCTTAGCTTGGCATTCAAACACACAATGGCCCAACAAAAATGATACTTTTCAGGCAGCCAGGCAGCCCCATTCAACTTCATTGTGCAAATACATTTTGCGTGGATGAAATTAAAAAAGAATCCATCTTTAATGTGCTTCCAAGTGTTGTGGTGTTAATATTTATCCGATGCCCCACCGAAGACCCATAAAGCTGTAACGCGTGCAATGAAAAATACCCGTAACAGGTGAAAATCGTAAATCGGCAGCGTGCGCCTTGAAAGTCGACAGTCTCTATACAGTCTACAGATTACATTACATAAACTCTTAATATTGCATTGCTCATTTTCATTCCCGTTCGATTGTGTGTTGCAATGCTGGATGCTGTGCTGCGCTGGCGCACACGATGCTAGAATGTTTTATGTGTTTTATGGCGTGTTGGATGCAACGGCAGAGAGGCGAGGTAAACGAAGGTATGTATCGCTTCACTAAATCGCTTTACTAAATATTTGCCTATGCGCTAAATTACATCTCGAAAATGCAATAACTTTCAATTTCCATTTAATAATAACAGATTGGAAGAGAAGAGATGGGAGATACTTGTCCACAATTAAAGAATAGTATTGACTTTATTTAAAATCATTTAAACAAAAGAAAAAATTTTTAAAAAAATTAAAAAGAACTGCACTGTTCGCTCTCTTTAGTGAAGCAACGCTCACTGCATGCAACATATTTTATACTAATTTTAAAACAAATCAAGTTTATAGTTGTCGTCTACTTTTTATTCTCTCTCTTATTCGCTTTCTTATTCCTTTTCTTATTCCCTTTCTTATTTCCTTTCCTATTCCGTTTCTTATTCCCTCTCTTATTCGCTTTCTTATGCCTTATGTAGGCACACTATGGAAAAGAAAATTCAAATGATTACTTTGTTGTTTTTTTCTTCAAAAAATGATTAGAATATGATGGAATTTCAGAATATTATTACCGAATATTAGACTAACGTTTCTGGATGCAATAACAAAAGAAAAATAAGTATTTTTTCAAATATTGTACATTGTACCTTGCAATTCGTGCCTACAATTACCACATCCTCATCATAATGCTATGGCAGCGTAAATGCATCAATAAAATCGCATAAATAAATTCGTTTACACGATCGTAAACTTCTTCGAGCCTTGCTCATAGTCATAGCCTCTTCATTCAGCGCGATGAACAAGGCATCATTCGCCAATAATTAAAATGCTATTAAATTCCGCGCCACACGAGGATTCAACAAACAAACGCCCAACAATTTGTGGCTAATTGCAGCCGCTGAACAAAGTGAGGACTGGGCATTAATGATGTGATTAAATCCGCTCCCAGATAGATCCTTAATTGCCCAAATAAAGAAATAGGACATTTTGGTGTCATGGTACCAACTAGCAACTTTCATCATGTAAATCGGCGATTATTTGTGCATGCTGCTTGCGGCCATCCAGTCTGGTGAAGAGCGATAACAAATTTCCAAGACACTGAATAATATATTCACTCATCGTTCCCCAACGCTGGAAATCGCGGTGCAGCACACACTTGATTAATGATTTCAACACAAACATGAAATTTCGAATCATTTATTTGTGCGTTCTCTTTGTCTGCATTTACATGCCAAAGCTTCCAGATAACGAATATAAATTGAAAATTTATTCCAGTAACTCGCTACGCAATAAGGCTATAGAAAACAGTAAAAAAGATTCGTTCCCTGATTCACAAACACTTCGCTTCACACTTGAACTTGAATTAATTCTAATACCCTTCAAAGAGGCATGCAGTATCGTGTGAAATTAATTTCCGAAATCTAAACCAACAATAATCCATCTCACAACTTGCAATCCATTTCGAATCAGCGATGAATTATGAAGCATGTAAATACGTCACTCAGTCAGCTTGCCGTCAAACCATAAACTAATCTAACGAGCAGCCTCAGATGCCGACTTCTCATACCATGGGCTCGCGTCTAGCATTTAGTAATGCATAATTAATTACAAATTTAATGTGTACCGATGGGAGTGTTGCAATGTCGACGTCCACGCTTGTTACATACAACGGGTGCGTATTATAAACTAAAACCGCCAAGTGCGGATTCCAAATATAAAAGTTGTACCGCGCTGTAATTGAATATACGCTCGTGATAGATTTATTATCGATTTATAACTCCGCGCGTTGGCTACCTGTGAAAGATTAAATTGTACCGCTATTGCATTATTCATAAAATTGGCGCGCGATTTAAGAATCGTAGAAATTGATGTCTGCTTTAATTTATAGATAGGGATCGTTAACTCTCTCGAATTTCAATTATATGCAGCAAAGCGCTCCAGAATGTTGTTACCAATGTAAAACATGACAGTCCAGTATTAACTTGTTACAGTCAATAGATTTTTGAAGCGAAAACACCACGTTTTATCTACTTATATGCTTATTAGGTTGATCTGCATTTTAGATTAATTAGAACTATTAGAAGAAACAAAACGCATTTTGGATTTAAAAACACGTATATTCAATTATTCATCAACGCAAACGCCGAATGTGTGATGGGCGGTTCAATGTACGCTGCGAAACAGCCGGACAATGACAAATTAACATGAATGTTCCTTTCCTATTGAATGATGTCGAAATCGAACGTGAGACGTGACTGATGCTGCTGTGAGTTAACAATCAAAATAGCAATTGTTAGAGGTTTGGCATGAATACAAAAGTGTTACGCTTTGCATCAACAAAATGCTACCTGACGTATTCAAGTATAACAAAGAATGTAATAAGCGTATAAATATTTAAATTATATGAAAATTGAATCCTCTATTAAAGCGAAGTGGGCAACTAGGTATATGGCATGTAGAATTTTAATAAAAACAAATTTAATTCAGAAGAGCTCCTTAAGATAAAGTAATGTACATGGGGTTGGTATCTATATATGTTAAGAAAGGTGGTTTCTATGTATGTTTTACATTGGTAACAACATTCTGGAGCGCTAAGTTTATGCGAAAATTGAAATTTGAGAATTAGCAATCCCCATCTATAACCAGTTTTTGTGTTTATGTCCAAATTAAATACGATTTTATTTACTTAAACGGAATAGTACAACTTAAATTTCCCATGCGTAGATTACGCTTTTTGCATAAACTTTTTTTTCTTTTTCATAACCATTTGAACAGACGTATTTTGTGTCAGACATCTGCAGCCTCATAATAATGGAATGGAGACAAAATTGGAAAATGATTAAGACGTTAACGTGGAACATTAACTTTTTAACATTTTAATAATCATATTTGAATTAGAAATGGTTATGAAAACTAATTAAAATAACATTTACTACAGTACCAAATATACAATTATTCCATCATATGGTCACTACAGTTTTGAGCGACAGGTTTGCTTCACCTCTTTTTATGTATACAATACTTGTATTTATTATTAACTGTCAGCTGTCGCCCGCCACCGCAAAAAAAGGCTACCCATAAACTTATGAATCTTGAGTTAATTAAGGTAGTTACTTACAATCGGAGTAAAAAGCTTTACTTCTGTTAATTTCTGCAAAACCTTTAAACATAGATTTTACTGTTTTACGCAGTGCCTAATTGATTCGCATGCAGTTGAAAGGTGGAATATACGAATGAAATGAGGAACTTTCTGATCTTTAAATTGATAGAAGTTATTTCAGATGTAAGAGCGCGCTGATTATTTTTTCCCGAGCGGTTTAGCACACGACGGAGTGTTCTAGAATTAGCAACGACAAATATCATCATCACGCCCTTGCATCAAAAATAACTATTTTAGAATTTATAGTGAAGTATACAAATCTTTAAATAATGTGTTCTTCTAGTTATTTTAATATTTTTTACAGGTCTCAAAAGGGACGTAAAAAGAGAAAATATATTTCTGAAATAACGAAACCTTGATAATAAAAAAAAAAGCAAAAAAAAATGATGTGGGTTTCATGTAGATTTAAAAAAATAATTTTATTATACACCACGTTTTATGCAAAGAAGTACAACCTCTGGATCACACCCTGTATATTGTATGCGCTGTGAACGCTGGTTTCAATACCACTTATACCACACCTATACCACATGCAAGAGTGTGTTCATGTCAGAAGAAAAAAAAAGTGGAATAAGTGTTTTTTGACATAGCCTAGGCAACATGGCGCCGCTATAGTGGCATTCAAGATGCAAGACTTGCGCTGTGTGTGCCTTTATGGAAACATCTCGAATGCCTAGACTTCCAATGCACAATTATAGGCGTCGTATATTCGCCGACATGCGCACAAACATAATGCATAAGAATGCGGCTCGGTGTGCGCAGCGTGCATATCTGCATGCAGGAAGAAGAATCGGCCGGAGTTAATGTTAATGCCAATGCCGCATTGAACAAGCCTTTGCATTGCGCTAGCAGCTGAATTAAAATATGACCGCATCGGCGAAGTTTGAAGCCCCGGCGCGGACAGGATGGAGGAAAAGTGAAGCAAATGCATCTCATTATGTCTCGCGAGTCCGCGGCCGCAATGAACAAAAGGCACCCTGTTACGGCCCCGCCGACGGTTATTAATGATCCGCAGCATCTAAGCATGCACGGCCCGCTCTCATCGCCCGACGCCGAGCTAACTTCATTAATTACAAATATAATGTGCTTAATTATGTTGACTTGCGTGTGTCATTGCCTCTCGACTCTTGTGGCCCACGGTGGTGTGTTGTTCTTTTTTGCGATTCACGATTTAGCACCGCAATGATTCGTTTGTCAATGCACACTCACACCACAACCAATCCGATGCACAATCTATAGACTTAATTAGTACCTACGTGCGCATGCGCGTAGAATTCGAAATTAATTAGCCGCGAACGTACAGTTTTAATTGTGGAGGCGCTGCGGTCGCTAAGTAATGATTGAAAATGGTGATTTGGGTAATGTTGTTAATTAACGTACGGTGCATCCACTCCTACAACTTCGATTAGCACTCGCGCTCGTCGTTAACGACCAAAGTTAAGGCGAGGCGGAGGCGCGATCCGGCGTAAATCACGAATTACCAGAAACAGCTCTGCTTTTAATTAACGAGCTTCACCTTTGGACTACTTGAGGCAATTAGTTGCAGGCCAAATTAAGACTATCGACTGCATCGCAATTGAGGAGAGCTCTTGGAGGTAAAGCATACTTTATTAAATTATTACATCAAAGTTATTTAAAATCAGATTTTTAAGGCTTCGGATCGCCCAACAAACTCCTACAAGTCATCTCTAAAAGTATTCTTTTGCAAAAGACCTTCGGGATTCTTCGATTTTGGATAGAAATACTAAAATTAAATATATGTATATATGTTATATTTTGATATCAAATTCCCTTCCCTTGAAAGTTTTTTCAATTTTCTTGATAAGTTTCAAGATATTCTCGAAAATAGGAAAAAAGTGACAATGGCATGTCTATCGAAAAAAGTTAATATCACTTAAATGATATAAGTTAAGTAAATGCGATTTTGTGTCGTTTTCGACTCGTCCACCAACCTCCTGCAATCGTCCGAGAATGTCGCTATCCAACATGGTCCCCAACAACCCCTCCAGGGGAATTCCGCTATTAATGGTTCACCCTGTATAATTCGCCATTTAATTTATTGATATTGATATATATTCAGCTCCTTTATGATCTTACCCCACACCACCTTAACGATGAGCAATATCCATTACTCACTTGGAAGAGTACTAGGTGCCAGCATGAGAAGGGAAACAATCACCGTGAAGGTTCAACTTTAAGACCTTAAAGAAAACGCACTAAGCAGTAACGCAAAGCCAAGAACCTCCAGCAGGATTTACATTACATCGCAAACATTAATTTACATCTTTTAGAAGCAAAATACATCGGGTTCCCATGAGCTTTTGTACTCATCCGGCAACCGCTGCCGTACGCATCGCATCGTCCGCAGCATTTATCTTCGCCATTAAAGCGCGCTTAATAATAGTAACTTTCGTATTTATTTTGATCTAATCTCCACACAGTGCATGGCGCATCTTCCAAGGAGGTTGCATACGACTGGCGTTGTAAAAATTGACCATTAAAACGTCTAAACCTAAACATGCAGCTTCTAACTGTGCTGCAACATCATAAAAGGCCAACAGCGCAAAATTTGCAAGCTAAATATAAAAAGTCATTAAAACGTACGAATAAGTGTGTTTCATATTTCATCATCACAACGAACATTGTAGCAAGCTCGTAAACTCGTCTAGCGATGTCTATTAATAATAGTTCATAATTACAGAACAGCGCGAGTAAGATATGAACGCGTTCTTGCTTCTTTATTCAACCAAGTGGGTATTCGCAGTGCGTGAATAAAATATGAAGGCACTGAAGGCAAGCCACCGAACACAACAGCTCGACTGGATGGGCCGTTGATGAGTAATAATTAACACAATTCCCATGCGCGAACGGCCTTGGTCTTGGTTCTTGACTTGATCCGTGCCCGTAATATCACGAACCGAAGCTATTCTCCTCTGCTCATCGCGTATCATATTAATACTTAATATCTCCGCGTGGCCGCGGCCACCGCTCACAATTAGTTATTATTCACGAACTTCCAATAGCGTGTGTGTAAGTGGTACTTAAGTCACTTTTATGCGCAACCGCATTTAGTGGATATATCCATAGCAAAATATAGAATAGTATCACGTCTTTCAATTTACTTATGTAAAGGTGAAGTACACTACTCGAGACTCGAGTTAATTTATATTGCATTGTTTCTTTGCCAAGCACATAATATAAATTGTTCCCATCGGAGCTTAGCGAACAATGCGGCAAAGTGAAAAATTATCAGGAAGATGAATAGAGGTGAGACTTGGATGATTGTTCACATGTTCACAATTCTCAACAATTTGGAGTTTGGACGAAGTCCGTATCACCATCATCAAATCACCAAAATGCCTTTTTGACATGATCAAGCAGAATAAAGCTCAGGTTGCCGCTCTCCCAGGTTTTTGCTTGTTAATGTCGAATTACGAAAAACGTGCGGGTCTCTAGAAGTAATCGTCGATGTCGCGTTTGTTTAAAGCATCTAAATTATCTTTTAGTGCCTGTCGATACGTTGGCGATAAAATGCCGATTGCCTTCTAATAGCCTTTCCGCGGATACTGACTGTGCGCTCCACCGCAGTCGGGCGCGCTAAACGTTCAGGTTGTAGATGCATATCTGATAATTCCTCCTGTCTCACCACATTACGCAGGGCAGCTTACTTTACCAATGAACCACAGGTACAGTAGGTACA
>JARJDQ010025170.1:0-14000 GCA_030264215.1 Geostiba sp. GC000077
AGTAAAATCTATGTTTAAAGCTTCTATATGTATCATCAGAACTGCCACTTTTTACTCCAATTGTAACGCTCAAAATACCTTAAAAGAATTGTAAAAAAAAAAAAACGAACGGTGCCACAACGAAATGAAGGGATTCATAAATAAGTTCGCCATCGATACGCACACAATCGAATACAAAAGTATATCTTCATTAAGTATCCAGCTACGCTTACACAGTGTGAAACAAAACGAAAACAAAAATCAACATGGCATATTTCTGCATAGTTCTATCGCCTCTATATAATATATACGTATAATATATAATAACAAATCAAAAGAAACAACATTGCTTGAACAAGAGGTAAGTAATAGTACATAATGACTAATCGAACAGACTTTCGTTTCCTCATTGTGCAATATTCAAGTGGGTGACAAGTTTAAGTTTTGGTTTACATCGGGCCCGGGGCGTCGCGTTCGTTCGCTTGTTCGCTTTCCTGCGCGCTGCGAATTGCAATCTCTTCGCCTATATATGTGCATATGTATATTATTTACAAAAGGATGAGAAAAGGAAACAATACAGCGTAATTGTAATCAGTAATCACTTGCCATCCATCGCACCCTAGAAGTATTTGGTTCGGCATTGAATTAAATTACTTACTTAGAACATAAGACAACAAAGGTATGGCACGCTAGGTGGGGGAGGGGGTCTACAGGTGGTCGGCGTCCTCCTCCGTGTAGAAGTCGTTGTCCAGCCGCGTGGACAGCACGTAGACGACCGCCTCGTAGGTGGCCATCATGATGGCCGTGTTGGGTATCTGCCGGATGAGCTGCGTGGTGAGGCCGCGATAGACGCCGCGCAGACCCTCCTCGCGGAAGACGAGCGCGAGCGTCTGCCAGAAGGACGTGTAGCGGCTGCCCTCCTCACGGAGACGCGTGCGCGCCACCTCGTGCGGATAGGCGACGCAGGATGCTACCGTCTTGGAGATCGCGCCCGCCGCCATGAACTCGAGGAAGTCGCGCGAGTCGCGCGTGTCGGGGTCGCGCGCCCGATGTGCCACCAGCTCCGCCTTGATCGCCTCGTAGATGACGAAGTGCACGATCGTCTCCGAGATGCCCATGTAGGAGGCGGTGATGCCCTTGTAGAAGCCCAGCAGACCCTGCGACAGCGAGAGGAAAGCGGGTGATTAGCGCAAAATGCATGCAGGGCCACGCAAGGCAGCTCTTACCGATCGGCGATATATCCGGCGCACGCACTGCAGCGCCGTCATGCGCTTACCCTCGCGGTTCACGTCCAGCTGGAGGCGCGTCTTGACGAACCATATCGGATTGGTGAGCGTGCTGGCCATAAAGCCGGCGCAGGACGCCGACAGCATGTGCACGACGGGGCTCTCCGGCGGCAGCAGCGTGTTCCAGAAGAGCTTCGCCTGCGAGTACGTGCAGAAGTAGACCGCACGCGAGGGCGCCACGCCGACGAGGTTGGGGCCGAGGCCTGCGGGGCGCGAGAAACTTGCGATTAGAGCTGGGGCCGCGCCGGACGACTCACCGGACACTTACCCTTGAAGAGCGCCAGCGGGCCCTCGTGCTTGACAATGTGCTTTAGGCATTGCACGAGCCCGATCGACCGGCTCGGCGGGGCGACGTAACCTGAAAGAGCCACAACTTGAGGCCGGAAGTGACGGCTGGATGTCCACAACCTACGCCTCTGCTGCTGCTGCTGCTTAACGCCGCCCGCCGGCAGCGTGCGGCACGTCGTCTTCGCGTCGGCGCCGGCGAGCTCGCGTGCGATCTGCGGGATGTCGGTGAAGCCCGACCGCGACGACTGCAGGCGCGTCTTCACCACCTCCAGCGGGCATGTCACGATCGCGCCCACCGTTCCAGCCACCCTGTAAGACACAAACAACAAGTATATTAGTAAACTGACATTCGACTGCATTTTCGCATCTATAAATAGCTCGCGCGATGATATTTTTAACGCAGCATGCAACTGTAAACAAGCCCGACTATATTTACCGCCGCATTGTCCATCACCGGACAGGGGGACATTTTTTTTTCGGCCGAGCAAAACAAATCACGCGTCCTTGGCATTGATTTCCCACCGTGTGCCGAGTTGCGACATCGCGCGCCTTGGCGCACATCGCGCATTTATTGGCACACGCATCCGCCGAGTGAAAATGTCAGCCGCGAACGCGCAGCATCTTCGCCAGCGATAAGCGTTGATAGCACGCGGTGCGTTAACCTCTTAGCCCCCCTTGATGACGCCGATTAATTTGGCGCAAATGCCGCAAAACTTCCACACGCGCGCGCGCCGCGCGTTTGTTTACGATTTCGCCGGTCTAATTTTAAGTTTATGCGAAACGTCGAACCGGTTCTGACCGTTTTATTGCCCCGCGCGGCGCGCGATAAGCCACCAGCGCATTCGCAACCGGAACCACAACGTTTGCACTTTACAACAATCGGCATTTTGACCTGTGTGCGCTGACAACGATTAAAATTGGTTCGGGCTAAGGATTCACGCGAACAAGCCATAATTTTGATTTAAGCCAATATTTATCTGAACACACCATTAATAAAATCTAATTATTTAAAACAACCCATGCTGTGACATGAATTCGTATCAGGATTTTGCAAATATTGGCTTTAAACTTGATTTGAAACAGTTGTGCTTGTTTAACGTTATATATATTGCAGGTTAAAGTCATTAATTTGCCTGAACTTTTGCCTGAACCCACAATTACACGCAATTCTATTTACATGTGATTAGTTCGTGTCGTATTGTTTATCATCTCGTAACTCGTATATAGATAAAAATGATATTCGGCGGCCACGCAAGTCGTAATCGAAAACAATTTACACAATTTTGATGGATGCAATCATTTATCCATTACATTACGCAGAAGTACATTAAGTACCCTACATTATCGGCATGCATGACAATTGAGCGGATAAACAACAAGCATGTCCTCGTAGCGGCAACCCGCAAGGCATACACCGAGCGGATCTCGACAGAGACCTTGAATTTGTTAATTGGCGCCTCGTAGTAAGCGTAGTGGACACGGTGGCGGCGCGAGGGGATGTTTTGTTTGCGGCGGCGGTGGCGGTGGTGTCGATTGTTTACGTTCGATTTGTTAGCGGTTTGCGCACACCTCCGCGCGGCGCTGCCGAAGTGCGCAGCCGGTTACATAAACGTAAACAACCACGACGCAGAATTGCGCGGCGCGTTATCAATTATCGGCGACGGCGGCGTATGTAGGCCGGCATGCACACGCGAAGAACGAAGGGAGGGTGGCATAAAACATAAAAATAGCGCGGCGTCGCCGATGCCTGCTTGGTTGCAGGCATGCAGGCTGATCGGGCGCTTAGGCCGCGCTTATATAACGCGCGCGAGCCGCGGAGGTTAGGTCTGGGGCCCGCGCGCGCCACGGCGGGTGCGAAGTGCGGGTGTACTCACCCACCGGCGACGAGATGGATAACGGTGTCCCGTTGGGACATGTCATAAATGCTGGGACTGGCACCTGGAGGACGGCAGGCAGCGGGCGCCCGTGCGCCGCTGCGGGTCGCACCACAAACGCACTATGCTTCTCCGGACAGCGGCACCTGCGAGCTGGTGTGCGCGAGGCGCTAGCAGAGGGGGAGGGGGGCCTCTTGTCGTTTTGCCTGCTGGCGGTGGCGTCGATGCGAACGATGCACGCGGCTAGCGCGGACTGAACGCGCGCGGCGGTTGTGGGCCTGTGGAACGGGCGCCGTGCGTGAGAGCGCCGCCCGAGGGCAGCCTGCAGCCGCGCAGTTTGTTTTCCACCGCGCTTCGCCTCGACGCGTTTGGTGGCGCTCGAGGCGGGCCCCCGCGAACGTGACCAGCCGCACGTCGTGCGCGATTTCAAAAACTCCACGGCCGACCGGGCCCCCCCTGACGCTGCAAGCGGCCGTTTGGGGGTGCAAAATGCAAGCAGCAATCTCGCTCTGAGGCCCTGACTCCCTGACTGCCTGACTGAATGCACCAGAGGCCCACTGCCCACAGCACCACTGCGTTTTGTGCGCCGGTCTGCCGCCCCCCCACCACTGAGACGCCGAACTGCGCCGTCTCTTCCCTATCCTTGCACTTTCACTGAGAATTTGGAAATTTGCAATTGCACGCCAAAAAAATTAGCTTTTAGCTTGCGTTTTGCGCTGTTTCTTTTGCCTGCCGTGTAGTACGAAAATTTTGATAGCTTCACTGTTCACATTTGTTTCCAGCGCACACTACTGCGAATCGCCGAATAACAGCAAAATGTACAAATACAAATGCCAACGAAAACATTGAGTGTGTACACAGAACACAGTGACAGTGTATAACAAAAAAAAATATTCAAACGTTGCAAATTGACATAGATTTCGCTCAAGGTGCTCAAGATCAAGAAGGAGCCGTTACGCCCGTAACATTTAATTAGTGTTAATTACAGGGCGCCTGCTAATGTACGTTAATTGTTTGCACGCCACGTGAGGAGACGTGAACGTTATCAGCACTCTCAACGTCTCAACGTTATTAAAAATAAACTTAAACCAAATACATGCTAAGTGTACAAATGTGTGACTGTGTGACGGTGATGGCCTTAGTAATGGCGTGGCGCCGGCTTCGGAATTGTGGATTTCACATGGGCGTATTTATTCTTTCCCTGAGTGGCCGCCGACTTCCTGGTGGCACCGGTGCGTGCGCCTGAAGGCGCAGACGTCGCTGGCAGCACCGTGGTGGTTTCGGGACGCTTCACGATGCGCGCCCGCGGCAACTCGTTGCTCTTCGGCGGCGGCATGGTTGGCGCAGGCAGAGGGGTGTCCAGCTTCGGGCAGGACCTTGCGTTGCCGATGCGCGGCGACTTCGTTGGCCGCTGAAAGTTACAGACAAAAGCACCAATTGGTAAAGCACCCATTCCACGATCCGTTTGCCGATGAATGGCCAGATCTTCGGCGCAAAGTGAATTTATCCCCGAACATAGGGTAATCAACTGCAGGCCTATGTTCGAAAGTAAATGGCGAAAGTCGTACGCGGAGCAGAAAACGCAAAATTTAAATAACAGATTCAGTGATTGCTCCCTAACCACTAGGGCGATTTGAGTTTTCTCTTCGGATTCTTCTTGCTAGATATAATCCGCCTCGTAAACTATTTTTTCATGGCCGCCAGAGGGCGCCGTTCACCCCCGCCAATTTATTCCCGTTTTCTCCCGAACGATGTTCCCGAGGGAAATGCAGATGACGCCAAAATCCGTAAAAAAGTATGCTCTATCATTGTCGATATTATCAACCCTCCAGCTTTTCGCGTTTTCGTACACTGGCTAAAAAAGTAGAGGATACTCTTTGACGGGTTTTACCAACATCTGCGTTTCCCTCGAGAACATCGTTCAGGAGAAAATGGGAATAAACTGGCGGGCGTGAACGGCGCCCTCTGGCGGCCGCGCAAAAACAGTTTACGAGGGGGATTATTTTTAGCAACAAGAATCCGAAGAGAAAATTCAAATCGTCCCAGTGGTTTGGGAGCAATCGCCAAATCTGTTTTAGAGTTTAACTTTTTCTGCTCCGCGTTCTCTTTAGGACTTGTTACATTTACTAGGAAACATAGGCCTGTTAATATGTTCGAGGATAAATTAAAAGCAGTGTATATTGTTGTCCTGTAGTCGATTCTAGCTAGCAAAAGTTTCCAGATCGATTTAACTTAACAAGACATTCACATGAATTAATTGAGGATGGCAAAAGTGTTACAACTTTTACTCTTGTTTTTATCAAAAGCCCAGGCCCCGCAATTTCCCCCCTTTGTTCCGTGTTTCCCGTAAGCCGGCAGTAGATTTTACATTAGCCTTGTGCGGCTGGATGGCGGCGTCGCCGACGCTGTCGGGGAAATGGAAAACTTTCGAAGAATAAATTAAGCGCACCAAGTTGCTAAGAGATATCGGTTTTCTTTAACTGATTAGAGTCCGACCCCGAAAGTGTAATAACTCAATCCGTCTTTTAATTCCCGCGAATCGCGCAGATAGACGCGATTGTGCCCGGGGGCGGCAGGCAAATCCGGGCGATTTGTTTTTGTTGGCCGCTCTTCGGTCGCATTTTTTTCTTGCTGGCCGTGAAGCTTTGGAGAAAGAGGTCTGGTATCGAATTGTACGTACTTAGCCGGGCGTGCGACATTGCGGACGCTATATTTATGACGGCGGATGAACATAACAAGCGGCACGGAATCGGCAAACAAATGTCTATTGCTACCGTCGTTTTCTAGGACTTTGCTCCGGGAAACTCGTCCAACGTTTTGCTATGAATCTAATCCGCGGCGTGCCGTGCCCGACCCGACAAGATTTCGCCTGCGCCAGGGTCGTACTGTTTCCAGTTTCTGAATGTCGACGCTACGCCATTCTACATGGAGTTATAAAGGCATCAGGAGCGAGGATCGAGGCAGGGAGGAAAAGAAAAAACACTACGTATGCGCAGAATGTTAAGCCATTCAAAAGCCATTAGGTCGTTATGAAAAGCTCCGATTTTCCGGCGAATATACATTTAAAAAAATTCGATACACCACACATGTAACGGTTTTTCTCTTGCCCTGCCTTTCAGACATTTCACATCTTACTGCGACTATCTTTGGTGCGTATTCTTAACGCGTGAGAAACTCAAACTCTCTCAAAAAGTAGGAGAATTTCAAGAATCAGCACCCTGATAGAAATGGTATGGCATTTGGTATGATGGCCCAAAAATCCATGTCGTCATTGAAACAACTTAACTTCGGTGAAGTACGTCTCGTTATGGCAGTGTACGCGGGTAGGCCAGCGACGACCTCTTAACTTGGGGGGTTTACGCCGACGGAGGCAGCGCGCCCTGCGCCATAAGCAGTTAAGTGGAGCCGGTGAAGGTACTAGCAACATCGGCGGGACACGACCGCACCGCGACCGGCACAATTCCGCGCAATTCCAACTCGATTCCAGAACCACCAACCACCCCCAGCCAAGGGGTGGTGCGCAAACGTGTCGATTTGTGTGTGCGCTTGATAGTCTGCGAACCCGACGCAATTTGCTGGGTGTATCTCGACCAGTTGAGAACTCTACGACGGGGGGCGCTGGCGAAGTTGGGACGGGACGGCGCGGCGGACGTGCTCGGATCGACTTTGCTATTGTTTTATGAGTTAAGGAAGTGACGTGCAGAGCGAATCTGTTGGGATCACGGATCCGGGGGCATATTGCTTACTTTTTTTCCAATCCGCCCATGGCCAGTGTTTTCTTTAAAATTGGATTTACCAAAGGACAATATCGATTTGCAAAATTAAATTTTACCCAAAAAATGCCTTCAATCTCTATCTTTAGAAATGTCTATCCAAGGAATATTCACTTTAGGCGAAAATTAAACATGAGACTGTTGCCGAACATGAAACTCTTGATGGTCGTTTTAAAGAGAAAGGAGACTCTAATAGATATGGTAGTTGCAACCCCATCAATCTTGAGATCAGTCTGTATTTCGCAGGGGTGGAGGAGACGTTCCACAGCAGCTGTTTTAAAAATCGAACACACGAAGTCAATTTTCTTTTAAATTGCATTTAACCAGAATTATTAACTTGTTTAAAGTTTGAATAGAATTCTGACAAGATTGAAAAAATTCTATTAATTGTCATATTTGTTTAAGGATAAATTAAATTTTATTTCTCAGTTTTTTAAAGGTTTTATGGTTACACTTAGTTAGACGCTAACTAAAGAGGGATAATACATCGAATTTAGAGTATAAAATCATAAAATGTTTGACAAATCGCTTCTTGTAGGATTTTCAATCAACAACGTGATTTTTTTACTAAACGCCCAATAACTCAATAATGAGAAAAACCACAATTATAAATTATGAATTCTGAATCCAAAGCCATTGGATGTTCAAAATGTTAACACATTCATTGCGTAAGCATCAAATGTATAACCAAAAACACGTAACTGGATGTTAGTGGAGGCGCCGAGAGAGGATTGAAACTTTGTGCAAGAAAAGAAGCATTTTGCTTGCTCAGATTTTTAACGGCTTTTAGTAAGCCAAAAAGGTGGCATCAACAAACTAAAAAAAGCAAACCCCGTCTTTGTGGGAATTAGTTCCACATAAAAACCTATTTCTCCTCTACTATTACTCATCTAGAAGGCTTTTTTTTCGATTTTTGCCTGTTATAAATGGTTATAAAATATAATAAAAACTATCTATAATTCTGCTTTGTAGCGCTATCTATATGACAATCGATTCATTTTATTCAATTTTAGAAAACCAGTTTTATAGAATAACATCTGTGTTCTGTAAATCAAAAATTCTACACCCCATAAATCGATTTGCCCGAAGCTCCCTCTCATTTTTCCCATCGCACTTTTTATATCAAATAAATTATTATAACAGATACTTTGTGATGTATAATAGGTCAGCTAATGGAAATAACATTAAAATAGAAATAGGCGTAGTAATAACATGACGGATAAAGTGAAAATAAAACGACATCAAATGAAATGAAGCGTATCATTAAATGCACATTTATATACAAGTAAGTTACATTTACGCTGAAGGCGTGTAGGGACAAACACAATGCGAGCATGCACGGGCGTCGCTTCCTGCTGTTGTATTTGAGTATATGTTAATCACCATTCATGGTTAGTACATCAGCACGTTTCATGTCGTGTGGCATGAAATATGGGTTTATTTACCTGCCATATAATCAAACAAAAAAAATACCGTAGTGTCTCCTGATGAGACCTCGCCGACGTTGTTGGTGAATTTACACATTTTTAACTTTGCTGAATATCCGCGTTAAACTTTTGATATACGACGTCTTGAACGATTTTATAACGTCGTAAATATCTATCAATGTTTTCGTAACCTTTCTCAAACAAGTCATTCTTTTTTATTATCGCACGGAGATGCTCCGACGCGTCGTTGCGAACGGGTGATGATTTAATAGTGCATCGCTCCTTATGGTGCTATGAATATATACCTATTAGGTAATTTAATGTCAATAACAACAGTTTTATGTATTTGCGATACTATAGTATTACTCACTTGCGACGTGAAAAAGTAGCAATTGATGATATAGGCACAGGTAGTCTGCGAGACGTAGGTCAAGTATTGTGTTATCCTTGGAGTTTGGTGTTCAAGCATGTTTTCGCAGGAGTCTCAGAACTAATGCATTTGCTGTTAAGCTGATTTTCGCCCAACCACCTCGGCGAGAAGTTCGAAAATTTAATAAACAGCAATTAATTACTCTCGCGTTTTGGCTGGGTGGAAATTCGTAACAATTGGAAATATGCCTGGAAGAAGGAAACTTTTTCAGCGCTGGGCGCCGTTACGGGGTGTAAATTTCTCTATATTACGTTGTCGCCGTGTCATTAGTATCGGCGGGAGCTGCGAACTTGCGCGGAAAACGCGCGCGGGAGGACAAACAGCAGGAACCAACTTTTCTAATTATACCAATTTGACTTGTTGTATTGAATCGCGCGACGCGCAAGGAGCGCCACGCCAATGGGGGCGCGCGCACTCAGCCGGCGCGCAAAACGCTATTACAGTCATTGATTTTACAATTTATGTACTCGTTTGCTTTATTTTATTGTGGAAACTTTCGGAAAACTTCGAGGTGCGGAACAGCATCACGCACGCCGTGGCTGCGCGATTCCGACAGAAATGCAAACAATACAATGCTGATCGTTGTTGGAGAAATAATGTGGCACGTAAATTACGCAATGCACGCACTTTGAGATTCGTTGATGCATCGAACCAAGGTTCCTGTTATTGCTTCAACTTTTATCCCTTTCATTTTTAAGTTCTTTTAGAAATAGGTACTTAATGAATTGGAAAGTTTCAGTTTTACAGAAAATTGTAAATAAAAACGTTAAGTTGGCTGTATACGTAAAGCACGGCCGAAATTTAGTGTTTTTTGTCTACTACTATACTTTATGTGCGCCACTCGGTGGAATATGCATTTCCACATCACTCGTGAGGTATGCATTAAGCATTAAGATGCGTTATTTGATTTACATGAGTGTTCGCCAATAGCTCTATACATCACGGTGTTACACAGAGATAAATTAAGTTATGATTATGACTATAAATTATTAATTTATAACAAAGTTTGATGAATTCAACAATTTAATAAACCAATCATTTGTATCACAATCACTCTTATTTGCCAAATTTTCGGAGGTGATAAATATTATCAAAAAATGATCTTGACTTAGGAATCATTTCTGAGCCATCATTCGGAAAAATGTCGCACTAAAACCCAACTTTTGATGCTTAAAAACATGTTTGTAAGTGCTGAAACGTTCAATTTTGATGTCAACATTTTTTTTTCTCAAAATAAAATAGAATAAGACTTTTCTCTTCAAAAGGAACATTCGTGTACCACAAATAAACAATTTTCGTAGTATTAAACGTGTTTGTTTTCTCTAAACCGATCGATTTTGCGTTAGAAATTGTATTTTTGACGTAAAATAAAAATGTTTAAAACATTTTTGACGTATAAAACCATCAATTTGTTACTGGAAGGCTTAAAAATAACATTTATCATTTGTAAATATATATTAACAAAGCAACAATAGAAGATTAATGCTGAGAACTTGTTGTGTGTCGCTGGCCTTCAAAATGCGAACAATCGTTTAGTCCGTTTTTTAATACGCGTCCAAGGAACAGATATAAATCTGCTATAAGAATTCTTTGTGTGCGATGCCCCTATTTTATGTATATCTGTATCTGCATAGCGTGGTGCAGACATTACCATCTCTTCAATCTTGAAGTATTCACTGCTTCGACCTCACTCAAAATGTGCGTCTCTCATATATGTGACCGTGCCGCTTGTGGCGCCATTGGAGGCTTTCGAGGGCTGAAGATGGAGGGTCTTCATATATACGTGTATCCTGAGTGGAAGTATATTATGCTCGGATAGAGGATAATGGCTACATACCCGGCGCCTCCACCGCACATAGGCGAACACGGCTTTATCGCAAAGTGCTGACAGAGGTGAGCGCCGGAACAAGATGGGGGAAACAATTGTATTAATCAGTAAAGGCATACGATTCAGTTTCAATCGCTGCAATTCCCTGTCATCCTCTAGGACTTTCAACTAGCAATTGTGCGTTTATGCTGCGCCTATTTTAGTGGCGTTTCGAATTTCCCAATCGCATGTAGAGACTGCCATTGGTTTGGCAAAGTTTTGTATGAAGTCAGCTCATCTGTGACGCAGATTGCACCTTTAGGCTTTAGAGTTTAGATAGTTTACATTTTCGTATTTAAGCGATGAGAGTTTAGGCTAAGTGTTAAGGTTGTTGTCTAGACTCCAGTCAATTTAACATCCATTAAAATTGAACATTCAATTTAACAAATAGCAAATAACATAAGTTAATATTTCTGTTACGCAGATTTATGGAAAAAAAGTCTGTTTATCAAAATGCAATAAAAAAACGTTTATCCAAACAATGGGACAGATCGTGAGTTGTACTACACAATGCCTTTTAAATAAATAAAATCGGTCAAATACTTTGGATCTGCTCGTATGGAGAATTTACATGACTAGACGATAACCTTAGTAAGTTTTGGAATGACATAGAAATCGAGATGCGCATGAAATTCGAAATTTGCGTTTTAAGAAGCGATGGGAGTTTCGGAAACTTTCGAGTTTCGGAGAAACGTAGAAATAATTACCGAAAATTGAACGAAATCGTCTTGATTATGTTTATTAACTCAGGACGAGAGTTTCAGCGAATTTCTATTAGCGCTCAAACGCTTGCAGTGCTCTTAATGCGCCCGTTCTGTAACTCCCGGAGGGTGTGGATGAGATACTTCAAGAATCCGCTCCAGTGTCGACGAAGCCACGGTATTAACGCATACTTTCGAGAAGAATTCTTCTCTAGTTACATAGTTACATTGCACACAGCCAATGCGGCCCGCCTGTAATTTCATCGCGATGATGCTTGCCCTGCCATGCGTTGAAGAGGAGGTACGACCCGGCGATATGACCAGATTTTAATTTCCACGCGTGTATTTTTAGTAGATACTTGGCACTTACTAAGCCCGTGTAGTACGAAAAGCAATAAACTAAAACTAAAATCCAAAGTTGTTTTCGTACGCCGGCGCGCTTTTGCAAACGGGCGTACGAAAGGGCTGTTATTCCTAGTGGTAGTAGATTTAATGGGTTGTTTTCGGGAGGAAGGAGCGCGCCGAAGAATGCAAGAATGGCGGGTCGTGTCGCGACGCCGCCGCCCGCCCGCCCGCCAGCCAGCACCAGCGGGCGTAAAATTTGCATTCCTGTCTTTCGCAATTTAAGTAGCACGTGCTCACTACATCGATCCGTGAGGTGGCGGTGGTGGCAGTGTGCCTTTTCTTTCTGCGCCGCCACCGATCATAGCCAGCATGTACAGATGCATAAAATCAACGCAATTCGATGCTGCCGATTGTCATGATCATATCTTTCGAATAGTTCGCGGCGTCGCGTCGTAAATCGCAAGGCAAACGAGTGCAAACTCGACCGAAAATAACAACTTTTATTAGGCGAGTTTATGCGCGGCGCGCAGGTGAACTATTAAAAGCGACTCATCGCACGCCGAGGGTGTGAGGGGGACCTCAATAATTTTTAACCTGCGGCTGCATTAATGAACAGTTACGCCAAATTTATTACTAATTTATTGCATTTTTAATTAACACCAGGCCAACGACACTCGGGCGCGCGTTCATCTGGTATTCAAGTATTCACGAGGCGGCGTTTAAGCCGCTTGGCTCGGGCATGCTGCACCCTTGCTCATGCAAACTTTAATCATTCCGTGCGAAAATTTCAAATACAATTAATTTACATTTATCGGCCATGCGCCAACAATGATGAAGTTTCCTAAAAATGTAACAGGCGTATTCATTAAAAATCAACGCTTTGCTTAAAATTGAAGATTTAACATTTTTCATTTGAATAATGTGTATACGTGTAGTGTTGAAAAAATCCTCGAATTATTTTTGCATTTTGCTTTGGAGCAGATTTCTCAATTTTTGTTGATAGTCGTTTCTTAAAATAGAGTTTAAATACTTTAACATCGACAACGCTTTAGGAAAAAAATGGAAACTACAAAATAGCTTGTAATTCTGCAGATTATTAAATTAGATTTAAAACAAAGAGTATAAGAACATTTAAAATGTTTGATTCGAATATTGTATATACGAATAGTATTGAAAAAATCCACAAATTGTTTGCATTTTGGTTGGTGGCCGATTTCTTATTTTTTGTTGACAGTCGTTTCTTGAGAAGTAGCATAAATACTTTAACATCGACAACGCTTTAGGAAAAAATAGAAACTACAAAACAGCCTGTGATTCTGCAGATTACTAAATTAGGTTAAAAACAAAGAGTTTAAGAAAAGTTAAAATTTTTTATTCGAATAATGTGTATACTATACGTGTACTGTTGAAAAAAATCCTCAAATTTTTTGCATTTTGTTGATAGTGATTTCTTGAGAAAGAGTATAAATACATTAACATCGGCAACACTTTAGGAAAAAAATAGAAACTACAAAACAGACTCTGATTCTGCAGATTATTAAATTAGGTTTAAAACAAAGAGTTTAACAAAATTTAAAATGTTTTATTCGAATAATGTGTATACTATACGTGTACTGTTGAAAAAATCCTCAATTTTTTCGCATTTCGTTGATAGTCGTTTCTTGAGAAAGAGTATAAATACATTAACATCGGCAACACTTTAGGAAAAAATAGAAACTACAAAACAGACTGTGATTCTGCAGATTATTAAATTAGGTTTAAAACAAAGAGTATAAGAAAATGTTAAATGTTTCATTCGAATATTGTGTATACGTATACAGGGTGTTAATAAAAAAAACTTTACAAAGCTTGGTGAGTGATAGAGGACATCAAAACAAGACGAAAAGTCCGATACACGAAGGTTATATTGCCAGTCGATATTGCCTTATCTGGTAGTTTGACGAATAAATATGCATAGAATAGTGTGCTCTGACAATGCATGTTGTTAAATTGAGAGGAATAAACTGACAATTGCCGAAGATACAATACCC
>JARJDQ010025177.1:0-13766 GCA_030264215.1 Geostiba sp. GC000077
ACTGTGAAATTTTAAAACCGAGATCATCGCAAGCTCTAGTATATATGGTTGCTAAGGCTGTGAGAACTGAAAATCAAATGCGTGACACCGTCGGTGATCTAATCCATCTTAATGTTGTGTTAAGCACATAAGAAATAAGGAGGGAGGAGGTTGAGAAATAAATCAGTTTATGTGATGCGATTATGGAAGGCTAATTTTTTTTAAATTGTAGTGACCGACGATAAAACATTTAGCATTTAGGCTGTGTACTCGTGCTGTTCAAGGTTATCATCATTCTACAGTCGTCAGTGCAAGTTGAGAGTCCGAAAAGATTAAATGGAGCATGCCACTGCCTTTGTGTGTATAGATATGTTTTATTATTATAAACAGTTTAAGTTTCAACAAATTACATGCGAACATCCGAATTTTCCGAGTTTAATGATTATACTATATTCCAATTATCCTATCAGCCTCCCTAAAACCAGATTCAATGGCGCCATGAACTGTAGAATAATAATGCGGATGAGTAGCTTCTCCTGCAAATAGGATTTTAGGCACGTTCGCTTTATTCACAATTGGCTGACTTAGCCGAATATTTGCAGAGGGTTTAATTTTTCTGGAGTCAAGAGTTTGATAAGAGTAAGTGCCTCTTATAAATGTGTTGGAATACCAATGCGATCTGAAACATATAATAAATAGTAGTATCCATCCAGAAAAGGAAAAAGATGAAACCTACTTTTCAAACTTATCCGGTAATTTAACATTATAAGTTTTGCCCAGAAATTTCTTCAAGGCAAAGTTATTGCCATCAAGGAAATCATAATCATTCATATTTTCTATTTCCGGGACAAATTCGCCAGTGAACCAGCACGATAATACATTAGGGTTTTGTTCCACTCTGTATATTCCCAAGAAATCTGTTAACCACGAGAGGCCAAACTAAAATTGAATTGATGCAAAGAATTTGTGAGCAAACAAACAACAAAGCAAACAAAAAAGTTTTACCTTGCGCGGTCCTTTTCTAAACTGTACAGCCATGGTATCCCTGTCTTCCTGAGTCCATATAAATGTATACCCTGAGAAGGACGCATTTTGGTTCCACCATTGCTTAGGGAAATGTAACATAACCTTTATTACTGCTCCAATGCCAAGGGCTTCAATTGCTTGGACTTTCGATTGCGGTAATGGGGGCAGAAATAATGACTTATGATCATGTTTCAGGACACCCAGGGATGGTGTGAATATCACATGCTTTGCAGAATGCACCTCGCCGTTGGCCAGCACCACATTGACTTTATCAGTAGTTTCATCAATGCTAATCTTCTTAACTTCTTGACCTAGCTTCAGTTTCTTCTCTGCGCCAGAGTTTGTCATCAGTTTTTCGAGTATAGTCTTGTAACCATAGCCGTTCCAGGTAATGGCATCATCACCATCGCAGTCCTTGTAATCGGAAATAGCTGAAGGCTCAAACCATGAAAAGGATCCCTCTGCACTTAGGGTGTACTTATTAAATGTGTGATATGCTACTTTGGCTAATTTGTATTTCTTCGGATCGTGCGAGAATCTTTCTTTAATAGCTTTAAAATACCTAAAATAAAAAGGTTTCTTTTAAACGGTTTTACTTAATATTTCATTTTATTCATGGTGACTTTTACACTGGAGTAAAATAGCTTCCGGCAGTGTCATATTCCGTGCTATCCATCGTCCCAATCTCATCGTAAAGCTCCTCAAAGAGTACGTAAAGCTGGTCATTAAACTCACTATCAATTATATTTCCATTGGAAACTGCTAATTCAAACGTGTAATTTACATGTTTCAAAAACTGTGAGTCTTTCATTAAATCATAAACTACATTTCCATCCTCTCCATGACACCATTCCGCACCCAGGTCCACATAAGCATCTCCAAATTTAATGCTGTGAATTCTTTCACCGATTCTCTCCTGCCCTCAAAGACTTTCACATTGATACCATTTTTATCCAGTCTAGTCGCTGCTGCTATTCCCGAAGGACCTGCACCGATTATTATCACATCTACATCGGACCTAACCGTTGGAACATTCAAACCGTCACAGTAACATAATATTGAAAGTATATTTAGGACACTGATAGATTTTAAAGCAGAGATAATCGCAGAATCTAGAAATATTATTGGACAACTGAAAATAAAATGAGTTTCACCAACAACGGTCACCTAAAATAGTTTATTGAGGTTTTAATTTTACACATGGAGGGAAGTGGATGTTTGGCTTGTTTTTTATTGTAGTGTTGTATTGTGTTATGGATCACTATGATAATTATATAACGATAATTGACATCCTGTGCTCGTCAAGGTTATCGTATAACTTTAAGCTTTACAGTGGTTATTGTTCATATGGAGCATCAAACACATTTTTGTTGGCACATTCATTTTAATATTCTGACACATCAGATGGTCTTGTAGATATTTAATGTAGATATCTGACGGTCTTATTCCAACTTTATTATTTATGCTGCAATATTGTGAAATATTTGTTAATGTGAGATGTTTCTCGACAAATATCACACCGATCGAAAAATTGATTACTTCCCACGGATCTCGAGAATAGCCTTCCTGGTCTGGCTGGCGTGGTACATACCAAGTGCTCAAAAATAAAGTGCTGGAACATTTAAGAACCTCTATAATAAGGTGCAAGGAGGGAGATTAAGATAATTAAGATAGAAATGTCCTGCTCTACAACTTTTATCAATGCATGTATTAAAGAAATCTATTCTTAACCTGTATTGAATACAATTTTAAAGTTTACGTTAGAGGTTAGAGGTTAGATGTTAGAATATAATAGAGAATTATTTGATCATGTCGCCATGTTTATCCCGTTTGTTTGAGTAAAACGCAAGAAGATATACTATGTTCTGATATAATGTTTTATTGTCTCAATTATCGTGACTCTAAAACCAGATTCAATTGCACCATGAACTGAACTGCTGGTCGAACATTCAATCCATCACAAGAATGTAATACTAAAACTACGCTTAGAACACTGAGAAATTTTAGCGAAGAGATCATCGCTAGAATTGTTGTTAGTGTTTGAACAACTGAAAATCAAATGTGTTACTCCGACGGACGGTCATAAAGCATTTTTTAAATATATGTGGCTTTAATTTATTAAAGGGAGGGGAGGAGGATGAGAAATAAATCAGTTTACATAAGACACTTGAGGAAGACTTGTTTTTTTTAATTGTAATAGTCAGGTGTTGGAGCGATGATAAATGATTCGCTTCTCAAGGTTATAGCCGTTATAGGTAATCTAACTTTACACTTTAAAATCGTAAAAACATACAGACTCGAAAATAAAGTGCTGCAGGAACATTGTAGTCTAGAACCTATTGATCTAAATGTACAAGGATTTAGAAAGAGAGAGAGAGAGAGAAATGCGATGCTTCTTAATTTTACTCATTTTACTCATGTGTCATGTACTTATTTTTAAAAATCTATTCATAACCTGTTTTTTATACGATTTTAAACTTTAGTTGAGAATATAATAGATAATTATTTGTTCATGTCGTCAATATCCCGAATATTTCCAATTTAATGTTTTATTATATCAATTATCCTGTCAGCTTCCCTAAAACCAGATTCAATGGCACCATGAACTGAAGCAAAATAATGCGGGTGCGTCGCTTCCCCTGCAAAGAGGATTTTCGGGACGTTGTCTTTGTTCACAATGGGCTCACTTAGCACAATATTTGCAGAGGGTTTGATTTTTCTGGAGTCAATAGTTTGATAAGAGCTACCACCTCTTATAAATTTGTTTGAATACCATTTTGATCTGAAACATAACACATACGAATTGTAGTAATACATCATCGTATTGCACAAATGCTAAATCATATACCTTTCAAATTTATCTGCTAATGTAAGATTATAAGTTGTACCCAGAAATTTCTTCAAGACAAAGTGAATGCCATCAAGCAAATCCTGATCATTCATATTTTCCATTTCCGGGACAAACTCCCCAGTGAACCAGCACGATAAAACATTAGGATTTTCCTCCACTCTGAATATTGACATGAAGTCTGTTAACCATGAGAGGCCAAACTAAAATTGAATCCATGTTAATAATGTGCAAGCAAATATTCAAACATGTTTAACCTTGCGAGGGCCTTTTCTAAACTGGACAGCTAATGTATCCCAGTCTTCCTGAGTCCACAAGAATGTATACCCTGAGAAGGACTCATTATGTGTCCACCATTGCTCAGGAAAATGTAACATAACCTTCATATCTACTCCAATGCCAATGGCTTCGATTGCTTGGACTTTCGATTCCGGTAATGGCGGTTGGAACAGTGATTTATGGTCATGCTTTAGAACACCCAGGGAAGGTGTGAATATCACATGCTTTGCAGAATGAACCTCTCCGTTGGCCATCATCACATTTACTCTATCAGTGGTTTCATCAATGCTAATCTTCTTAACTTCTTGACCTAGCTTCACTTTCTTCTCAGAGTCAAACTTTGTCATCAGTTTGTCAAGTATGCTCTTGAAGCCATGGCCGTTCCAGGTGATGGCTACATCTCCTTTGCATTGCTTCCAGTCGGAAAGGGCTGAAGGTTCAAACCACGAGAAGGCTCCTTCAGAAGTGATGAGGTACTTCATAAATGGGTGGTATGCCAATTTGGCTAATTCGTATTTCTTCGGATCTTGCGAGAATTTATCTTTAATGGCTTCAAAGTACCTATAATAACATTTAAACCAAGTTATTTTCTTTTTAATTCTTTTAATTTTTATTGTATAGGTAAATTATACTTTGGGGTAAAATAACTTCCGACAGTATCGTCTTCTGTGGCATTCTTTGCTCCATCATTATAGTAAATCATTTGAACGATTTCGTGAAAATCTTTATTAAACTCACTATCAATAATGTTTCCATTGGAATCTGCTAGTTCAAGATTGAAATCCCAATGTTTCAAAATCTCTGTGTCCTTCATCATTTCATGTACGATATTTCCTTCCTCCCCAAGACACCATTCCGCGCCGAGGTCCACATAAGCGTCTCCAAATTTAACGCTGTGAATTCTTCCACCGATTCTCTCCTGCCCCTCGAAGACTTTCACATTGACACCATTTTTATCCAGTTTAGTCGCAGCTGCTATTCCCGATGCACCCGCACCGATTATTATCACATCTACATCAGAACTACCCGGTGGAACATTCAATCCATCACTAGAATGTAATACTAAAATTACACTTAGAACACTAAGATATTTTAGCGGAGAGATCATCGCTGACTCTTGAATTATAGCTAATGCTTGAAAAACTGATAATCAAATGAGTTTCACCGATGGTCATAAAGCATCTTAAATGTATGTGGATTTAATTTATTAAAGGGTGGGAGGAGGATCAGGTTATATAATATTTTGGATGAGGACTTGTTGTTTTTAATTGTATAGTTATGTGTCGGACTGATGATAAATGATAATGATTGGCTACTCATGCTTCTCAAGGTTATAGGTAATTTAACCTCACACTTTAAAGTCGTCAAAGTGGAAGCAGTGCCGGCTCCAGGTGGTAAGCAGACGGGGCGCCGCCAACTGGGGGCGCTAACGGGGGCGCAAAGCATTTTCCATGATAAACATATGGATTCTATAAAAATATTTATAAGAATGATTTGGAGAGCGTTTTTGTTAATTTGACAATCGCATTACAATTTCTTGTACACTGCCAGTTTCAGTTGCAATTGGTGAACGATCGTTTTCCAGGTTGAAGTTAATAAAGTCTTACTTAAGATCGACAGGAGAGATTAGTAGGACTGTCTATGATTGCAATAGAAAGTGAAATTTGCTATAAACTTGACACAAGCCAACACCCTTGAGCCGGCACTGAGTGGAAGTCCAAAATAACAAATAGCATATTAACATTCACACACTAGTATTTTAAAATATAACTTGCCACTTTGTGTTATTCTTTATTTCTTTGTGTTTGTAAATAATTTATATAACACTGTAATAATTTACTATAATAATTTATATAACGTTGGAACAACAACATCATCATGCGCAATTTTTTGTAACAAACTTGCCCACAAACAAATTAGAAGATAATAATCTGAGTATAACAAGCGGAAAAAATTAATGAAAATAATGATTTATTATACTCTTGGTTTTGGTGTGTGTTAGGTGTTTAGGCATATTTTTGTTGGCACTGTACTTCCCATGAATTGTTAAGCGGTACTCAGAAATAGGGTGCTGGATGGTGAACTAAAATTCTAGAAACTTCTGCAAAGTAAACGTAAATTCCAATTCTCTAGTACTAGTACTAGATCTAGAGTGATGCTAAGAAATATCGTATACGTAAATTAAGAGTTGAAATTTACAGGACATTCATATAATATTAAGGTGGATAGATATTAAATAGTTTTATTTCCAAAAATCAGATTTAGACATGATTTGGAGACGACTTAATTTAAATAACAATTTTACATTGTAGCTACCAGGACCAACTTGAAGGTTGAATTTTAAAGTTGAATAGACTTGAGTTGAATCATAATCATGAGATGTGAATAGATCTAACATAGTTCAGTTCGTCTATTTACGGACCATTAGAAGATTTATTCAAGTAGAGATATTTTGAGAATATCCATATTCTCCTCTTGTTTTAGAACTATTTACCCACCATGAAGATTATAATTAGGTTTTAGGTTTTATTTATTTGTGACGCAATTGTGACTAATTTTAACAATGAGACTCTCATGACTCATCTCATCTCATCTAGAAGTATTTCGTAGGATTGCGAAACCTTAGGAAATTATTAATAGCTTCAGCATCAAACATATACTAAGAAAATTAAGATGCGTGAAAAACGAATTTCACTAAAACTCTTTATTGATTTTTGTTTAGGTTTGTTGTGTGTCAACATTGCAACGCATTTGCACAATCCAGTCCACTATACCATACATCATGCATGCATCAATATTGTCGGAAATGTTGGAAATTACCTCTCACACATGCATTTTGTGTTAGTTCTGTATGTATACATGTTCACGATTAAACGCAGTTAGTTGTGAATGTGTGTGCACGTAGTCACGGTCGGTCGATAACACACACAGGAGCAAAAGGTAACAATGGAATATTCCATCCATTCCACGCTTCCACGGCAACGACTTTCTAGAACACTCGCCTGGGAGTGTGTAAGCTGCGTCATGCGCACCAAAAGAAGAACAGATCGATACGCCAGCAATAGGTTTGACAAAGGCAGGTAGCTTTGCAGAGCTGACAAAACGAAAAATGGCAACGTTGCGCAGCGACCCACCGCCACACCAACTCGCACTGCTCGACAGTGGGGAGACGTCGTGCTATAAAAGCGCCGAGCACAAATTGCGCCGTGGCAGTCAGTGTTTCATCGTCGTCGAGTGTGTACCAAGAAGAAAGAAGCTCCTGGGCGCGGCCCGCAGGCGCAGCCATCAACATACCAAACAGCTGTCGCCAGTAAAATAGTGTGCACACGCGTCACAGATTTGTATACTCTAGTAGTCATCTCCTAATATTTTTAGATAATCTTTCGATATATACTTGTTTTTGGGTTTCAACGTTTTTATTTTTAATTCTCGCTACTTTATTCTCGATTAACTAGTTTTTTTCTCTCCATTGTTCTTGCTGTTAGTGCGATGTGCGATGACGGAACCGTTTGCGGCCATATTGATTTTTGTCGGCGAGAGGCCCGCGCTTCGGGTCGCGCGTACTGTGGCCACGTACGCGCGACGCCAACCGAAGGACGACCGCTCGCTGCCAAAAATGAAATAGTCGATCGAAAATAAACGCGATGTAGTTTGCGCGTTACGACACACTCCACACTCGGTGCGATCGAGGCGCAGTGCCCCCGCAGTGGAATAGAGGTCGCGGCTAATTATACCAGCAAGCATCGGCCATCGGCGAATATGGCGACAAACCAAAAAAAAAAAAAGTGGGCAACCAAAGTAACGGCAACGCATTGCCAACAACGCGATATTCAACTAAATCTTGTTATTGTTTTCCATTGCATTATTTGCATTTTTACTAATCCTTGTAATCTTGTTGACGCATTTGTTATTTTTGCTACATCCATTATTTGACTTGATATTGAAACATTTTTTACATTTCTTCTTTGTGCAACAAACAATAGCTATTTGAATTTCAGAAACTGTTTACACACGCTTGAATTCAAAATGGCCGCGGCATCGTCTATCTTGGGTAGGCGTCGCGCAGTCCACGCTTGTATAGAATATCACGGTGGTATTATATCGTGAAACGATCCGGAACGATGAATTGCATTACCCGTCAGTAACGAGTATTGCTAAACACGCAGATGCGAATTCTCACAATGAGAGCAGAGAGCGAGAGAGAAAGACAGAGCAGTGTGAGAGGGGCATCCGATAAAGCAGATGCGAGCAAACTGAATGCAGAGTCGGACTCAACTGTTATACCTACCAAAAACGAATGGGTAAATCGTGGCGTAAGCAAATTAATCATGTAATTTATAGGCAAATTGCAAAAGGCATGTCCGCTGATCGCACACGTCGATCGGCGCAGGGAAACCGAAATCGAGAGGATGGTTTGTTACGTTGGCGTTTGGCAGAAAAGAAAAGGGAATAGTACCAGTTTTTGTTTTACCATTAACGAGCCTGCTCGGAGGACAGTGTCTTCCCACAGGCGCTTGTATATCTCCCCTCCGTTTTCTAGTCGATGTGTGGTTAACATTGCGATGTGCAGCGAATGGCCGCCCTTCCGTCCGCTGAGAAAATCGATCGAAACGCTAAATCTCATCACGTCGCTCGCCACGGGACCGAGAGTCATTTCCGTGTTCGGCCCGCCGACCCGCAACGGAATGCGGAAATCTCATCGAATCTCGCCTTGAAGCGCCGCTTATCCGTCCGCCATTTTGGCTACCGAATTCGCAAAGCCAATCGAACGTGTGGTTAGTTATCAACTTTGAACAGTTTACGAACATTGAACATTTAATTATACAATTATACATCGTGCAATTGAAGCAAATCCATATGTTTAGCTAGGAGTTTTACATAACCAGTGAGTGCATCAAATACGTATCCAAGAACAATTATTTTATACTAGATATTTGCATAAGCATTACTTGATGTTGAACTTGTTGAAATTTTACACATTTACTTAGATTTCGTGTCTTTGCAAAACACTTCTAATATCCACACCCTTCACTTACACGCATCATTTTTTACATTTTACTCTACTTACAGAAAACATTTGAAAATTGGCGTTTGTTAATGATTTTGATGGTGAACGTATTCAATAAATCGCAAAAATGAGAAAAAAATAATATGCAGCAATAACTGAACGTATGTTTTACATAATCATTAGATTTATATAGCAAGTTGATTTGTTTGTTGTTTGTATCTTTTTTTATCACCAGTATTTTACCACCCAAGTGTGTCAGTCGCTTTACAGTGCTTTGGGCCGATCGGGAAGCGGGTGCGAGCGGTTTTCACAATTGCATACATATTTTTTCAGGCTACTTTTGAGACATTTAGGTAACGGTCGCTCGCGAACACGCTCCTCGAGGCAATATCGTGTTGATTGCATGCCGATCGTGCTGATCGATCGAGCTTGTTGATGGGATGATTGCTATTCACGTTACTAACCACTCCCCCCCAAGTACTTGAGTTGTTTGTTTAATGCCAAGTTGATTAAATGCTTTCGTTTGAGCTGATTAGCGAAACGCATTCCCAAGTAAGTACACATAGTTAATTTCTCTATCTACTTATTACTATACGATTTAGATATATAAGGAATTTAACAACGATATTTGCGCTTGCATTTTAAAAACTTCATATTTTATTGGGTATTTAGTTTAAGTAATCGAAGAATACAAGGTATTTGCGCATGAACAGGATCCTGAATATATATTTTAAACAGAATAACAAAACGTCTGATACAGTACAGTTCTGAATGAAGATAATCGAACAAGAACATGTTTTGAGCAATTTTTTCTGAAATGACAAAAAACGAAAAGGTATATAAATAATAAAAAGGTAGAAATGCTCGAACAATATTGTCTGGACAAAATATGGTAATAAACGAATTAGAGGTGAACGAGGTAAATTAATAGTATTAATGAAGAATTAAAGAACACAATTAAACTAATTACAAGAATGATACCAACATATACGCAGAGAAAGGATTAAACACGACGAAAAAAATAAAAATTAAGTTCGGGTAAAATGTGAACTCTGTTCACATTAAAAACAAATACATTTGGAAACGATGTGAAACATTCTATTATGAAATGATAAAAGTTTGTAAAAACATTTAATATAATGGGATATAAAAAAGTACAAATGGTACTTTCATTTAATTGGTTTAAAATAGTTTGTACATAAACCGATGGTACACGGCACACATGAAGGTTTTCTACACTAACACAAATTAGTATTTGGTGCTTGTTCTTATTCTAACTCGCTGATTAAATGTGTTAGTTTGTTACAATATTCATATTGGCTTGCACTAAGTGTTTCTATTCTTATTGTTAGCATTTGTAGTACAGTTGAATTTACATAGTTTAACACGAAACGGTACGATTGTGAAGCTAAAAGCTTAAGAATTAAAACAAATTGAAAGGCGATTATGAAGTTTGAGTATGCGTGAAAGATGAAAGGAGGAAATGCAGTGGGACGCAAATAAATGTATAAACATTAAACAATGACTAGCGTACGAACTACACAAAATATGAAATAAAATTAGAAACGGTTGTTAATACGTTAAAAAAACGAATCGAAGTTAATGATAAAACCAAAAATGAATTTATGTACGACTGACCTGAACAAGAACGAAAAAAAAAAAAACAAATTATCATGCAATGACTTGCATAACGCGAATACAGGAGAAGAAAGTGAATAGTGAGAGGAAACGATAATGACAACTTTAAAGAAAAAGTTTTATGGATTAATTAATTAATGATGACAATTAAAGTGAGCAAGAAAATAGTATTTGTGAATCAAATTATTCTAAGGCGATTATAAACAGATAAGAAGATAATAAGTTGTGTATTAAATATACTTGAGAAGGAGAAGGTTACATGGAAATATTGACTAAATTACAGTGATAATACATTTAAAATCTTAACTGAAAGAACAATGCAAATTATTATCAAAATACTCGCCTATAAACGATATCCAAGTAGACAAGAACCATAAAAAACTATATTAGAAATGCTATAATAATGGAAATAAGAAATTGAATGTATAAATTGATTTAAGTGCAAAAGAAAGAAGATAATATCCTAGAATATTGGATACAATAGAAAATTGAACTGAAACAAAAATAATATATTATGAAAGCAAGAATCAGAATAAATGTTAATAATGTGAAAGGTATTACATATAGAATGAACGTAACAGCAGCCAATGTTGATTTCAAAGAACGAGCAGGAAAATACGCAGAGAGTTCGAAAATGAATTTGTGGAATAATTTAGCGAAGGCTAAACAATAAGATAATCACGTGAAACCTAAAATTAGGTTATAAGGTTACAACTGCAACGACAGGATCGCATAAAAATTTAGTGACGTAAATACTAAATTCGTAATAATCCTAATTACAATACGTTTCCACATTTTGCAAAACACATTTAAAATGTAGTGCTTATGCTTGAAAGCAATCTTCATGATTACTACACATTTAATTAATGGGAAAGATATGCATATATTAACAACGGTGACAACTCGCAACGGATATCGTTATTTTTGCACCTTTTCATTACTTTGAAATTATCTTCATATCTCTGATTTGACACTAACACCATTTAGTGTGAATGTCTTTATGTGCATCTGTACATTTTAGCTATATGAACGGTTTATACTATGAACGTTATATGAACGGCTTATGTGTATTATTGGTTATGTAATATGTAATATCGGTATGTACTAAATGTGTTTGTTTTTAGATTAGATTCGCTTATGAAACGTTTTGCATTTGCCTTGCTGTCTTAACACGAAAACGCGAATGTTCTGGCTTTTGGATTTTTGACTTATCACCACTGACTGAATGTCATCCTTCCGAGCACAATGCCACAATGTAGCATCTGGTCACTTTCGTGCGGACTTGCGCAGATGGTTAGGATACTGCAACAGATAACAACATGCGAACGTAAGCGAAGGCAACTCCAGCAACTTTTATCTAGCTTTTGCGCTCAGTCGATGGCCACATCGGACGTCGGCATTCATATAGGGTCCATTTTTTATAATGATCAAATGATGTGACGAAAGAGAGTGTGTGAGAGAGAAAGTAATTATAAGATAAGTACCAGTAATGTGCGAATCCTGCGGTCAGCTCGTGCAACTGCGGCAGTGTCCCGGATTTGACCAGCGAAATTATTCGACATTTTGCACATTCACTCTGTAATTAATGATTTGCGTGATGGTTTATTCATAAGCAAGTTTAATTCTATTTCACGTAAGAGCATATTTCGTTTGGATGTTACCGGAATGCGTAGTTTTTGGGAAACGCACCAGATATACCTATATTAACAGGTGAACTTGCTTGATTCTGCATAGATATGTATACTGAGGGATTGATGATTGATTAAAATGGAATGCTAATTGCACTTTGCTAAAAAAAAGTTTTCAAAACTATTTAAAGGGAAAGGAAAAAAGGAACAAATTTTGTAAGGAAAGTATAAAGTAAAAGGAAGTTTTATATATTAAGAAGTTAAATTATATTCTGAGTTATATAAAGTTATATAGAAAAGTGTTTAAATAATTAATAGACTGATGATGTCTAAGAAAAGGAAACATTTTCCAAAAATCAATAAAAAGTAATCTGAGAGTAACCTAAAAAGGAAAGGAACCATGTAAAATAAGCTGATATGATAAGAAGAAAAGTAATTGACAAGACAATGAACAAATTTTGACCAAAATGTGCATAAGTTGGTGACAAAAATGATCAAAGAAGAACACACAATGTATGATAAAATAAAGAACTGGAATAACAGTGAAGAAAATGGAAATAACAAATATGTTACTTTATGAATTGAAGCAAGTTTTGAGAATACAGAGTTGTAAGAAGAAAACAATTGTCCAAAATAATATACAAATAAAAAGAAGGTACATAGAATAATTGAATCAATCGCAATAAACAAAGAAGGTTGGAAAGATAACGTGCAAAATGCAAAATGTAGTGATACGAAAGTAACTGCAAAATACGTTGATACAAAAATCTTAAACTATACAGACTGTTCGAAGTGATATTTGACGAAAAACTATACAATACATATAATATTAAAATGATATCGAAGAATGAATAATTTGGACCTTAAAAAATGGAAATTAAGAGGGGCAAAAGATGAAAGAAATATTTGAATATATGTAAAAAGAAGAATATAAGAAACCTCAATATTTAGTGCGTAAGTGCAAGAATTATACTTTAAAATGAAAAGTGATATGAAAAGGAATTTATGATGGTGATGCAGGTGATGAAGGTGATGCAAAAGAGAGTTGACTCAAGTACATGAACTATACAACTATACTATAATAATAGGGTTTTAAATATTAATGAATTAAAGAAATATATTATTATATTGTAACAGCAAAAGAAGGAATGAACAAAATCGTGTTAATTACATTTGAATATCAAAATATTAGGTTATTAGTAGAAGTGAAATGTTCTTATGGACATAATTGATTTACTCTATAAAAAGAATACCATGCGAACTAAAAGAATATTAGTTAGTGATAAGAAAGCAACAATATATATTGGAGTATATGTATGTAATATTTATGATATAATAAAGAACTGGAATAACCGTGAAG
>JARJDQ010025201.1:0-16113 GCA_030264215.1 Geostiba sp. GC000077
GAAACCTCGCGCATTCATCCTCTCATTCCTCCCTGCCGAAAGCAAAGAGTGTGTTAGTGGTGGAATAAAAAGACGCCGTGACGGCATCGGCATGAATCGAGCGTAAACAAGTAAAAATCCCGGAACTTGTTGTCCGCTCCGGTGCGATGGAGACTCCGGTCAATGGACGGCTTGCCGGTCATTGCCTGCTATCTTGTCAGGGCTCTTTGCCTCGCTTCTTCTATAAATACGCCGCGCCGCGCCACGCCGGCCCGAAAGCATGCCATCGTCGATGTACATTTGGCGTGTGTGTATACCAGTTATGTAAGTATAGACATGAACCTGCGGCTCGGCATTTTTTCCACACAAAAAGAATCAAGCAACACACAGGACGAGAGCGCCTTTGAAGCTGGTGGCAAGAAATGAAATGAAAATTCTGATGGGCATTATTTTAATGGTACGGTATTTTCATTGGAACGGCATTGAAGTCACTCGCAATCTGTTTATTCGAATAAAAAGCTGGAAGGCTGGGAGGCAATGGCTGCGAACCATTCGAGCTAAAAACCATGGTAAAAACCTCTGCGTAGAATCTAATTTTGTATGTGACACGAATAAAGAAACCAGGAATTCGTTTGTTGCAAATCAACGATGTTGATACAAGCATCAAGCATAACGTTTGGGAAAGTTTTTGCTCAGTTTCCCAGGAGCTTTTCAACAAGATGACAAAAACTTTCCCAAAAAGAAATTGAAAATGATATTTAACATACTTTACTCTTATAGTCACTTAGGTTGTTTGCCACAGTATAAAATTCTTATTTTATGGTGTTTTTGCCACGAAATTTGCACATATACTCCATCTATAGTTATTACTAAGCCACTTTAAAAGTGGAGTAACGATAAAATTTAAGATCAACAAGTAGGTAAATAACAGTGAATTTATTGTTGTTTTATTTTCATGTCAATGAAGGACGTATTTCATTCGCAAAACGACCTCAACTGCTCTTCAATCTAATTCTTTGATGGAAACTATATTTCAACACAATTGTACAGGAGTTTGTTGGGCGAGCTATGGACAATTAATTTTAAAATAACAAGTTTTCAAATCTATATTTTTAAGCTCAGGATTGTAACTTTAAAATTCAATGCCTCCTACGATATTGCCAGTGGATCATAAATTTCAATTGGAATAGATTACAAATTAAATAATCTTTCAAATACACATTCAATGAGAACAAAATAATAATTAGAAATAAATTTGGTAAAGAACAATTTACAACCACCAAAGGAATTCCGCCATTGTATAAAGAATCACCTTGTATAAACATTGTTTTGAATTTTTCTCTTTGCAAAAAACCCTAAAACCCTTCCTTTATCGAAGAATTATCAAGGAACGTTCTGCCGGCTTGGATTTACCCCTAAAAGATACCATTGTTTCATAAACCATATCTTTTCATGCTTGAAGGACATTTTTAATTTTTTTTTGTTTTTACAATTAGCTATAGTTTAATCTATTATTATATTTTTTCTTGTTTTCCAGTATAACTTTAGCACTCAATGCCCCAAAGGTTTCAGACGCTTTATGACTTCATATCACTCTTGGAAATTTATATAAGAAAATTAAAGCAAAAGACAAACGCCATTGATGACAATCATCAGCAATCATTTTAGATGCTTTTACGTTTGATGCTCCTTTAATCGGCCCTCGTCACTCGTCGACGCGCGGTTGGTCATTCTTAAGAGGAAACGATTTCTGATGTGTATAAAACTATAATGCATGCATTTGTGTTAATGCCTACTTACAAGCGGCGCTGTGCAACAACAAGTACAACACGACGCAGAAAATGTTTATTATTATAGGTACATATGCATATGGTTTACTGTTACAGGAAGCCTTCGTGAATGTATGAATACATATGCATATTGACAGGAACAATCCTGTGAGAACGGGACCACGCATGATGCGTCAAATGAGAATCGACCAACAAAAATGATTGAAAGCAAGGCACAAATGTTTTTATTTTTATACTTTTATACTTAATGAGAACTCAACTAGAGGAAATGATAGGATAGTGATAGTCTAGGCATTACAAATTTCCGGTCAAAACCATCATCGTCCGTAATCTATGGAGTAATTGTTTGTTTTGTCATAAATTTGCCTACATTGTATGCAGCGCATCCGTAATTAGATGCTGTGCTGAAAGTGGAGGCAAATATTTTCCCGCTAACGCTACGCTTGCGTTTGCATTTGCAGAATGTTGCTTTTAACTTTTATCACTTCGTCGAAGCTCGAAGAAGACGTCGCAAATAATAGTTTATTCAAGCATCAAGTGTGAACATGCGCATTGTGCGCAAAAAGCACAACAATGGTATTGCCATCCAACGCAAATGCAACGGGTGAAAGATAGAAGACGATAGTTCGGTACGAGAATTAACGGTACTGAGAGACTAACGTTCGTTAAGTATTGATTGTTTTCAGTAGAAATGTCATAAATTTCAACAACGGGGAACTTATTGGCTCCGAAGCGTGCCTAATTGTGGAAATGTTATTAATCAAAAGAAATGTTATCAGGCTTTGCACATAAAAGTACTCATCATGAAATTGCATTTTAATCGCCACACAGCTACAAATAACCTGGGTTGTGGACTGTGTCTTTTTCGTCCGTTTAATAAATCATCGGCCGCGGTATGGAAGACCACCAAAAGGAAAAATTCGCATCGTGCACGAGCTGTATCGGATTGTTGATTATGTGCGTTCGCGCACGACCATTTGTGAAATGCAATCAGCCAACGGGCTAGCGCTGAGCAAATACTTACATCCCCAAAGCCTGTAATTATCGTGCATAAATGTGCACGTAAATTATGCGATAACCAAGAGAAAATACAGTTATTATGCGCGATGCGATTTCCATTGTGTAAGTCAATCCATCATGAATTCTCTATGCATCTTAAAATACTAAACGTCCAAGTGACCATTGGTTTGGGTTGGGCATTTAGTGTTTCTTCATACAGTGCTTCTATTTAATCGCGGGATTAGGCAAATTTCCATATGATTATGAGCGTTCTATGAGCCAATTTAGACCACAAGGTGTAAATAATAGTACATTGTGGAACAAGTAGGGAAAGCGCCACTTTTACGGACGACTGTAGGACTCGCCTCCGGCTCGCCCAATAAACCTACAGGAGTCCGTAAATGGGTTTTCCCTACGTGTCTCACACACTATTTTTCCGCCCATCGCACAAAAAGTGCCACATATTTATTTTTAGGAATATTTATTTGCGCCTTGTGATAAAGCATGAACTTCACAGCGGCCGGTAAAGTTCCATAGCGCAACCATTCCCGTACTAGTACGGGAAAGTGAAACTTTTCGGACTGAAATCTATGCCGGAACATGCCACTTTTCGGGCGATCGACGGAAATGTTATTTTACACAGCTAGGTGGATGATAGGGGAGATCAAAACATGCAGAAAAGTCCAATACGCAATCGTTTTCGAGATATAACCCCTCTAGAGGAATTCTGCCATTATTGAATCACCCTGTAGAACGCTGCACACTCTATGTCAAACATTGAACGATACATACAACTCAATTGTAAGAAATCTGCTCCTTAGGATTGCAGTTTTTTTGTATCAATATTAAATATGCTACAGGCCGAAAGTGCCAACTTTCCCCACTGCACCTTAATTAATGAGTCGTGAACAAAAATAGATATATTATAGCCGGATTCAATATGATCTTCAAATAATATTCAACAACACCATGATTAGGATTGCACAAAGCACTAAGCATCGTTTGATTATTCAATTGTTTATCACAACTCGCAATAAATCGCAAACAATTGCAAATCAACATAAATGAAACAAATGGAGATGATTACGCAATGTCAACTTGTACCATTCATACGATTCATAATATTCATACACCTATGTCATTACGTAAAACGAAGTGGACAATTTAATATTGAATACGTATTTGAAATTACATGTCTTGTCATGTGTATTTTTGATCAAAAACAGAAAAGACATAACATCGTACATTTTAGTAGATTTATGTTAATGCATTGCTTTTAGAAGACGAATAGATATGCAGTGGTTGTACAATACAACTTACAATTAATTGTATAGTATTGGAGACATACACAGAGGACTCGAAATTTAGAGTGGTACTAATGTCTGATGCAATCCACAATTAAACTATAGTAATTTGTATACTTACGTCAAAATCTCAAAATACTCAAAATCTAGTCAATATGTGCATTTTAATTTCTCATATAGAAATGCTAGTTATGTGCAACATACATATAATTACATATCAATATCAACATGGTCACAGTTTGCATTATCGATTCGCATTGAATAAAATTTTGTGAAAGTAGATAATCTAACTTCCTTTTATGCATAACTGGATATACATTTTGCGACTTTTATATGCATTGAAAGTTGCAATAAAAAGTGAACTACATATTGCTTTCGTTTTGAATTCTGCGAAAAGTATCGACTCATTGTATGCACAGTACATTTTTATAGAATGTACAGGGTCTTCATAAATGCCACCTTACCTCATTATAAAATTTCCTTTTTATTTTCTTCTCTTCTCCTTAGGTTAGCGACTCTAGGATATAGTTTGGTAACTTTGTAAAACAGCAGTTGAGATGTAATACTTTGAGTGGTTTAAGTCGTTCAAATTGTGAGCGAAATTCAAAATTTTATCACGTGGTTATCGGGCATTTATGAAGACCCTATAAAAAATATTTGTTTATTCTACAATTTACAATACATATCTATTATTAAATTCATAGGTATTAAAAGTTAATTTATTATGGATTGTTTCGGTCACATTATTGATTATTAGCTTATGAGTAGATTCCCCACATTTAATTTTCGTTAAACTGATAGTTTAAAACTTTCAAATCATAAAAATAAGTAAGTACTTTATTGTTAAGGAGCATTTTTACATGCATCTATAAGCATAATTAAATCAGGTTTACCTTTTCTTAAGACTTAAAACTATATGTCTATTTTTTCTTTTAATATGTGTAATCGCCCCGAAAATTATTTATTAAACACCTTGTTTCGTTATAGCTGTCCTTCAAAACATTACACGTTATGATCTAATAAGTAAGGTCCAAGTGGATCATATTTATCATGCAATTACACGCTTTTTTATGCACTTTGTAAACGCGTTTAACGTTAGTGTAATTAATATAAATTTCAAATAATGACCAAGCAAGGCATTACCATTTTTTAGCATTTGAAAACGTTGCAATAAAAATGTTAAATTTATACTTGAAGCAAAATGATTAATAAACATTGGTGTGTTTTGATTATTAATCCGCACACATAAAAATTGTACTCTGGTGTAATTGTATTCGCTTTATAATTGGGTCAGAATTATTAATTCTTTTTTTCCTGTGCGCTTGCATAACAAAAATTAAAAGTAATAACGACTGGCGTCAACATCAACATCAGTTGCAAAAGATCAACAAATTACTTACATCAATGCTCTCTCATGCTAGTTTAGTATTTTGCCATGCATCACGTTTCAATTTCGATTAATTAATTTTAAAAAGCGCATATAGTACGGAGATGTGGAGCGATTAAAAAGCTAACAACGCGTGTTATTACGTACGACGACGTACGAAAAGACATTGAGCATTGAGCGCACAGTTTTGTCTAGTGCCAATGTTTGTAATGCCCTCGTGTAATTTGGTCTTATCATAAATGTATAATTAATTGCACGTCCATACTCAATTATACATAATTGCCAATTTTTGCCAATCCTAAACTACATTTGAAAATGTGCTCACGTTATGTATCAATTAGTGACGGTTAAGTAATAAAATTTGATTTTTTGATGATAAATACTAAAAAAACACAAATAATTGTACAGGGTCTTCATAAATTCCCGATTACAATGTGATTTTGAATTTCGCTAACACTTAAAGCACTTTAACCAAATTCCCAAGCTAGATAACCAAATGGCCAAATTCCCAGAGGCGCCAAGTTAAGAAGAAATTGTTTAAGAAATTGTAGCGTGTAAAACGGCTCTAAATTGACAGAATGTGACAAGGATGTAATCATTTTCGATCGTCACAACAGGGTGCATCTTAAGAAGTTTTCCTTGCTGTAAGAATCTGAAGGACACATCAGAAAAATATCGGTCATATACAGGGTGTGCTAAACATGGTGTACTAACTCTCTTCGTGTGGCCATGAGATCATCAAACTTGTAATTTTTATGTTACAAACATGCATATTAACAAAATTCTTATTAGTTCCACAGAAGCTATTTTAAAAATCAAACACTTCTGCAAAGTCAGTTTTCTCTTAAATAGCAACTATCCGGAATGGTTTACACTTGAAAACATTGATTAATTCAAATTAATTTAAGTCAAACTTTACAAAAACATTAATAATTCTGGTTAGATGCAATTTAAGAAAGAGAAAACTGACTTTGCAGAAGTGTTCAATTTTTAAAACAGCTGCTGTGGAACAAAAATAATTTTGTTATTATGCATTTTTTCCAACCTAAAAATTGCAAACTGTGACGAAACGAAGATAGTTAGAACATTTGGTATGTTGATTATCAACTGAGAATTAGCACACCCTGTATAACAGATTTCCTACAAGTGTAAATACACCATTATGAAACGTACAGAACAAACACAATATGCATCATATATGTAATAACCAATTCCAGCATATCATCAAAACCATTCGATGCTATATGTATAATAGCAATTTAAAACCGCGAATTTCTCCAAGGCTATTATTTAGGCGTCTAATTAAATATGGCGCCAGTGCCATCGCAGTGCGCACGGCACGGCATTTTTAAGCGAAACATCTTGCTGGTCCTATGCTTTTAACTCTTCTAATGCGCCTCCTAATGCTACTAATTCTAAGCGTCAGCCAACCTAACCTCTTGTGTGTATGTATAAATTTTCTCGACCATATAACATCGGAACCGGTTACAGTTTCTGCGCTCATATATACGAACCTATTAGTGTTTATTATAATAATTACACGCTAATTAAAAGCAACGATTTTCAAGACTCCGGAAATGCTTTTTTGGACACACACACAAGTGGGTATTATTAATGGCGTACTTATTGCATGCATTATATTTTACTGATTAAAATGGTATAGCTACGAATATTGCACAGCGAATGCAGTCAAGTGTCTCGAGTCTTGCTTCAGTGTTCAGTGATTTCAATAATACCTAGACTAGGAGAACACGCCGTTAGCTGGTTAATAATACCATCTTGCAGACGAAAGCAGAATATGCGTCATTGAATCATGAAAGCTCAGTAGATACATTCATTATGTACCTACATGAAGGCAACGGGTTGAATTAAATAGATTCGATTTGTATAACAAATGTCTAATTATACTTTTGTATATTGATATTTGGATGATGAAATATCGATGAAATATCGTTATGAAAGATTTACGACAAATATCTTAATCTTGCACTTGGGTAAAAAATTAAACAACATTTAATTACTGCATTTACTGACAGCAAATGAGCAGCTAAAACTTATAATTAAGAAATTGTGAAGAATCTAAGTTAACAGGATTTGAATAAATTTGATTTATCCTCATTAATCCATCATGTACAATCGTTAACACCTCGCATGTTTACATTGAGGTCACTCGCAAGACTCTAAAGACCACAACGAATTCGATTATTTCAGAAGGCAGTTCGAGCGAAGAAAAAAACGATCGAGTGCTATTAACGCGCATTTTTAATGACTGTCATCTGACTGATTTCGAATTCTAACTGCTAACCAAACCAACCTACAGCTAGAGCAACCGATTTGATAAACGTTGTGGAATTCATTAAAAATCATTCAAATCACAAACACAAGAGCATTAGATTGGTGACGATCTGAGAACCGAATCTGCGTTGGTCATAAGAAGCCATGTTCTGTTCAAAAAGAGAGGTCCCGATGTCATCCGTATTTGTGCTCAGTAAAAGTGCGCGCGTAGAAAACTGTAAAACCTCGAATCATCATTTGCAAAGTTGTTCAATTAAAAATAAAACTCGCTCGCTAACCGATTCGATCAATCGTCAATTGTGACGTTGTTCGGTTCAAACCTGTTCCATTAATGGTATGGATGCTTGGTGGGATATTTAGGTGTAGAAAACGGGGCCATTAGATGAGAAACAAGAACATCGCAATGCATTTTACTGTATATGCCGATTTTACGGTATTAATGCAAAACAAATAAAATGGAATCTCGAAACCAATTGAATCGTTGCGCAGCGGTTTGGAGTGCAGTGAAGTGAGTGGATGCAGTAAAGATGTCCGCCGTAAACCCGTAAAGATTGATTGATGATGTGTGAAGAGATCCGCGCGGTGGCGCGACACACGCCGCTCGGAAAGCACGAAGTAATGATGAATGACGAAGTACAGTTAAGTCCCAAATGAAAAGCGCCTAAACACTTTGGTTATCCATATTGTTCGACGACATGTGCTATAGTTGAGATGCCAATATGCCAGCCAGGATGAAGATGTTTACGATGCATGTGCACATAAAACAGTCAACGTGGTTCATCAGTGTTGAACATTTTCAGTCGTTAACAAATTGGATTTTAAAAAAGCAACCGATATGTGAAGTGGTTCTTGGCATACTGGCATAAAAGAAAAAAGATAAAATGCTACATGGGGTGCAACCGTGCAACGTGAGCAGTGCGATTTTTACTCCCTATTCAGCATGAGATCTTTTTCACATTCAATTCATTCTTTTGATTGTGAATGAAACCCATCAGCATGCCGATGAATAACTGGGCCAGACTCATAAATTCAATTCAGTATGCTAGAATTGCGATTTACAAGCTCGGTGGGTAAATATGACGGTATGCTTTAGAAATGCCATCAAAGGACATTACGAGGCGGCGGCGGCGCAGCGCAGCGCATTGAATAAATAATATTAAACCAAGGTTAGTGTACATATTTATGGTCATTTTGATAGCCGAAGGTACGATTTGCGGATTCAGCACATTTTATGTTAATTATACAGGGTGAACATTTAATCGCGGAATTCCTCTAGAGGGGTTGTTCTTGAAGATCATCAGTGGAGCTTGAGGCACAAGAAAAATATTTTAATAATTGTTTTGACTAAGGAATCTTAGATATTAACAATTTGAATATTCAAATTGAAAACAGTTATTTAGCAATTTATCAACTTTGAAAATTTTAAGGTGTAAATAAAAGATTATTAGGGTGATTTATTAGTCGCGACTTTTCTCAGATGGTTTTATAAATGGACTTGAAAGAATCATGGTCGAGATACAGAGCTTTAAAATTTCCTTGCCAACTTTGCTTCTAATTATTATTTGGTTTAAATTTTACCTGTAATTGAAAGATGATTAAATTTGTTAACTACTCTAATTGACATTTTTGATCAATTGGCAAAATTGTAGGAGGAATTGAATTTTAAAATAACAAATTTATAGTTTTAAGCTCAGGATTGTAACTTTAAAATTCAATTCCTCCTCCGATATTGGCAGTGGATCAAAAATTTCAATTGGATTAGATGACAAATTAAATAATCTTTCAATTACACCTTAAATTAAAACAATAGAATAATTAGAAACAAATTTGACAAAGAAACCTTAAAGCTTTGTATTTCGGCCATGAAGAACAATTTACCTACTTTTTTTCGCTAAATGTTCTTATATCAAGGCCATCTTTAAAACCTGAAGAGATAAGTCGCGATTAAAAAAGAAAAAGATTATTTAAATATTTTTCTCCCACACTATTTCTGGTCCCCAACAATCCCTCCAGAGAAATTCCACCATTAATTAATAGTACACCTTGCATTATTTCATTCGGTCTTTGTATCTGGTGAAAATTGTAAAGAGCGTGTAAAGGATGAACTTCGTATTACGATGTCAGTGCAGAGGTTATACGTTTTATCAATTGTTAAAATATCATAAAATTACGTAAATCATTACCCAATGGGTGCTTTTATATGGCACAATAAAATGTTTTGTCTGTCTGGATGTAATTAACGAGTTAGGGCCGATTTCCAGTTGTGGCTGAATGTTAGATTTCAACCAATCACAAGCCAGAATTCAAATAAAATTGCAGCTTTTCTGCGAATAATCGTTAACTGGAAATCGGCCCTTAAACGATCAAATTATTATAAATAAAGTATTACATGAAAATACTTTTACAAACCCTACAAAATGTTGAAGTGAAAGACTTCCTATCAATTTGTATGTCTCTTTCGAAGATTAAGTGAAAAAATTGAATTTCTATTCATTTTTCTAATTCATTTTTAACAATTCGTTGAATTTCTTTTTACTTTTATAACCAATCATGGCTATAATTCCTTGTATCATAGCTACCAAGAAATTGAATGAGAAATTGTCCAAAGTGCACATAGGACTTCCAATGTATTTTTATTATATCTCGCCCTCTTTGGACGAATTTCACCATTGGGTTGAGTATGAACGGTATGAATAAGACTTATGTCATTTAATTTTTTTTAAATTGGAATTTGTAAGGTTTCTATATTTCAGAAATATATTTTCCGATTTTTTAAAGTTCTTTTTAAGCCCGTAGAAAATGTTTGAATTGAAGTTTAAATGTTTGCTCAACTTTGGTGACTCATCGGATTCTCAGTCATAAGGTGCCATAGTAATAAGTGTCGATTCTCAAAAACTTGATAACTCGAAGAATAACGTTTTTAAAGATGAGCCCTCTTCACTAAAAATACCTTTAAAACTACATTTATCCTTAAACTACAGATGCTTTATTCTGTGATTTGTATACCATAAAAAGTATTGCAAAAAGAAGACCAAAATATTCTTCCAGCTCTATCGGATTTGATCCTGCGACCATGGGATCTACAACCAAGATCAAGTTGCTAACCAGTACACGACCAAGCCGCTATTTATTAACTGATTTAAGTTTCATAACTATTTGCAGTCAATATTTTTCTGAATTTAATGAGAATTCTCAATGTGTCTAGACCTGAGCCTGACCCTTTACCAAAGTGCCCATGTCTATTCAAATGGTCATCGGACGTCTAGACTTGACCTTGATCACTAGAGTTAATCCTTACAATCCTTAAATGATACCAAACCAAGATGGCTGAAAATATTATTCATTAAATGACGAGAGGAGCATGCTACAATATCAGTTCGTAGGTGTATAACCTTCAAATTGAAGTAGACAAAATAACGAGAAATTATTAAGTGAATTGAGATTGTAGCTAATAACAAGTGGACAAAAAATATCATGTGGAACTCCGGTAGTAATAAGAGGGAGGGCATCTGTCGGCGAGTTGCTAAATGAAAATAAAATAATCATGTTTAGAATCTAGAATCAGAAGTGGCTCCTCATCAGTATGTCCTTGATCTAGGATGATATTGTTTATAAATTGAATGTTCCACAAAATCAGTTATTCAATAGAACTTTTTTAGTATGTTATGTAGGTGGATTGGATTGGATGTGGTTGGTTCACTCGAGTGTTTGATTTGAGCGTAGGTTAGCAGGAAAGCAGAATTGAATAATAAGTCAATTTTTCACATCAAGTGCTTTTGTTACCCAGGTTATCAAAAAATGTTAAGTTTAGTTAAGTATTCATCGCTTTATTGGAGTTGGAGACTCAGGATCAGGAGGGGTAGAACCCAAGAGCTAAGACAATCGATGTTGTTGTTCATCGGGTCTCTCCCTGATTGCACTCCTCCTTGATACAGCCAAGGAGACAAGGAGTCCTCCCAACTCCCAAGTTGCTGTGGCGCTCTCCGTGCGTAGAAGTAGCGTGTTGTAAATGTTATATAACCATAGAGAAAATGTACGTGATTACAGTTACCTTGCCGTGCAGAGGCATTCGGTCGGTACCTGTATTATACAGGTATTCCCTTTCCTTCTCCCCGATTCGTTGTACCCGGTGCACGTACACTTACCCAACGACTAACAACAATAAATGCACACACACACACACACACACACACACAGAGAGTTCAGGTAGAACCAGTATGGCGGCCCCTCCATGCGTTCTCTCTCGCATACACATGCAGAAACACACACACACACCTTGATAACCGGCCTTTGATTGTGAGCACCATGAGACCATAGCCGGCAAATGAGCTGGCGCGCGTTGGAAGTTGGAGGTTGGGAAGGTATGCCAGGTAGTATGTACATGTGCCTCAACACATAGATGCGAATGCTGTGCAGTTGTGTGTGTATGTCGAACTTCTACTTCTCTCTCACCTCCGGCCTACCTGTGTAGACCAGGCTCGGCGGCATTTACCTGTGTATACCGAGCGACACACACAGTATCGCAGCCGCTCGTCGACGGTACGGAATAGCACCGGAGTCCGCCGGAGTTGTCGTCGTGGTCGCCGTGGTCGTCGGTCGCGGATCGCTTCTTCAGCGCAGAGCCACCGCACACACAGACAGACATTGTGCCGACCGCTCTTGCAGCGTGTTTGAAAACTGCGCATTCGCGAATTCGTTGCTGCTCGACGCCGCAATTACCTGTTGAATATTGTGCGCGCCGTCGTCGTTTCAGTTCAGTGTGTGTTTGGAAGTGTTGTGCCTGGGTGTTTGTGTGCGCGACTGACTACCGAAACGTAAATCCTGCGTCTTTCTGCGAAACATTTGCTGCACACATAATATTTACCTAATTGTACCTAGTGCCGGCCAATGCAACTCGAACAAAGCGTCCTTATAGTCCTATACAATAGTTAAGTGCCGAAAAAGTCTTGTGATAATTAACTCGAAATCTTAACAATACCCATACGTAAAGCGACAACGTATACCTTAATTTAATGCTTAGACTTAAAACACCGCATAACTTCAAACTGTGATCCCATCCCATTCTAAATTGCCGATTGAGATAACGATTGACAATTTCGAATGTGCTGATAACTCGAGCAAACAACACAATCATCGCCGGCGCAAAGGAGCTGGAATCCGATGTTGTGTCCCCGCAAGAAGTCTGATCATTTCTAATCGATATTCAAACGAGAGAGATACATCCGCTTGGCGTGGATACATTTGAAAGTGAATCGCGTGGCAACATGGCGGATTTGTGAGTGACTGAGTAACCGTACTCAAGTTACCTAACCTTACATATACTCGACGGCGAACCACCTTGGGTTTTTGCGTGACTGGCTCTTGGGCCACCATCCAGAAGAAGCCGCTGTACGGAGAGGACGATGCCATGCACAGCTAGCGACCACCTGTAGGATTGTTGCGTGGTTCACAGGCAGGCGAGCGGCACGTGGTGCGCTGCGTGGCAACCGCCGCACACTCACACCGGAGGCGTCTCGACCTCGAGTAAATGAGCATTAAGGGCATCAACATGATCGGACCGCATCACATCTGCGTGCTCTACGTGGCCACCGCCGGCGTGCAGGGCCCACTCATGGGCTCCGACGAGCAGGAGGTCGTCCTGCTCATCTATGTGATCATCGACGTGGTGCAGAATAAGGTGAGACCGCAACTCCCTGGACTGCGCCCAGGCTCTTCGTTGCATTCCTACGCGCCCAGCTTTTATTATACGGCGGCGGTCCGCGACGCCGCATTGTCGCACATTTTTACATGTAAATTATTCAACACCCATTTCGAGCTTTATTATCATCGCTCGAGAATATCTTCTTCAGTTTCGCAGTCGCACTTATTTTCGCTTCATGTCCTTGTTATTTGGCAATAAAATGTTAAGCAAGCGGTTTTGATGTGTTCGACACATTTGATAACAGCATAACGGCCAAACAGTCGAAGAAACAAAAAGCATCGTGTCACTGTGTGCGATGTGCGATTTATTGCACGCTAGTGCCGCTGATAAGACGGCGTTATTCGCATAACAAATATTCATGCAGTGATAAAGGTAGAATGTCAAAAATTACTTGACTTTGCAGTCAACTTTGCTGAGCAATCGTATAAAATTACTTCTTTTGCAACCGAATTGTAAGTAACGAAAACTTGACATTACTAAAGCTTTGCAAATGTTCTTATCGCCAATACCCATGGCAATAATTTCGAAATTGCACTTGGTTTATGAACTACGAATAAAACTGGATGCATTAATTACCTATAGCTGTATTCTGCAACTCATCGGATATACAAACAATGTTTTTTTTTGTAATTTAGTTATTAATGCCTAATTAAGCAGTTATTGACAATCAGACGGTCCATTAATTTATTTAATTAAAATTAAAAACACAAAAAAATATGTTTTTACCAATTCTTAATTGCATTGCTCAGCGGTATTAATAACTAATTAAGCTTAGGCATCAAAGACTACATATGTAGGTACATTTTGCTTTCGCAAATTTTAATTGATAAGTGCAATAAGTCTACCTACTGTTTTCATAACTTATGGTTACTTCCATGACTGGCACACGTCAAATTTGTCGTCATCCAACTCTAACCTGTTGTCCTCTAAACATCCATACATACATTTTTTACCACGACTGGTTCAAACACGCGCACCTTACATACGTAATATCAAAATAATTACAACGAAATGTTGCAATCGGAACAAAACAAAAAAAAAAAAGACGAAACGTGTACGCACGTGTGCTGCGCGTAATGATTAGTTCTGGAGGTTTTTATTTGCAAACGACATTCTGTACTTAAATACTAATTAAAGCATAATTGCTATTGAGATTGTTCCTGCCAAGAAGGATTTTTTCTTATTGTCACAAGAATCATAATTACTGTATACTTACATACCGCGTTAGTTTCCTTGTTTCCTACGAAGTCGTATAAGTAGCCATATGACTTTCTATGGATACTTTTATTATTCGTGGGATGTCGGAACATGTGATCTCCTTCATTTATTTTACAAAGAACATATACCTACTCTATTAGGTAAATTCATGTGTTACAATCGACCATCAATACATCGGATAATAAAAGTATTCCTAGGAAGTCCTATGGGCACTTTCAAGAAAATATCGCTGTATTCATAATTCACTTTTTAAATATGCTGAGAGTTTGAGATGGATAAGACATGAATAAGGCATATAATATTAAGAAACTTCAAATTCAACTTCAACTTTAAATTTCAAATTTAAAATATATAAATATAGGTTGAAATACTTAAGTCAACATCAACAACTACATCTTCAGTTGCATCTATAAAATCGTTGCATAACTTTATCACGCAGTGTGCTTCATTATACAGGGTGATTTATTAATCGGGGAATTCTTCTGGTCCGGGGGATCTTCAGTTGAGCACCAGAAAAATACTAGTTAAAAAATCTTTATGACTTAGGAATTTTAGAGAGTTGAAGATTCCTTTTTGAAATACAGTTACTTACCATCAATTTAGAAAAGTTTAAGGTGTAAATGAATGATTATTAAATTAATACATTTATTCCAATTGACATTTTTGATCTGTTGGCAAAAGTCTACGAGAAATTTTAACTTTAGTAAATTTACAATTTTTTAAATCTTCAAACTAAAAATCGATTTGGCATTACGCTTAAACCAGTGAAATTGTTGCCATAGTTTTGTATTTTACAATAACAATCACAGATGTAATAATAATTAATAACAAACAGTTTGATTAATTTAGTTGTGATCAGCGATGTTGCCGATTTGATTATGATCGAGTTTTTCTCCTCTAACTCACTTAATTAGAAGAAAACGATTCCTCCAGTGGATTTCCGCCATTAATAGTGCTTTAATGAAATTTTCCAGTCGTACTAATTAGACAATTTAATGAACAATATTTTAATACAAAAAAATGTCACCGTCTGTAAACGAAAATAATTTAAACATGTAAAGGATAGGGAAAATATGGTTATGGGGTATATTTCTAAAACGGCTGATAGAAATTATTTAAATTTTCGGGAGATGTAACTATGTGCAGTATGCATGTGCATTCAAAAAATGAAAAACTGTCGCCGTCTGGTTTCTTAAATAAATAAGAACAAAGTTCAAATTTTTTTGGCGTGCTTGAAACTGGTGGGGATCCCACTTGCGACCCGGCAACACTGTGCATGTTCAGCCACTCACTCGCCGTGCACTCGCCTATTCACGTTTGCGTTGCAGCTGCAGTGCAGTGTTACCACGGCTCGGCAAATGTTTGTGTGCGTAAATCTGTACACACAATTCTTGTATGCGTTAGTGTCAAACGTGTACAGTCCAAGACAAAATTCCATTC
>JARJDQ010025216.1:0-20423 GCA_030264215.1 Geostiba sp. GC000077
CCCATTACAAACGACAAAATATTTGTTAAGTTCCTTGTATATGCCTTGAGCTGACGCGTACCCGCTCATACCCGATCGTAGGTAGCGGTGGACGTCAAATTGTCAGTCCCCCAGTCTTCACTAATGCCCTGAAGTCTTCAAAGCTTACCTATTGATCCCTCAAAAGCACAATCATGAATGATGAAGGTAACAACCATACTAATTTAAGAATTTCACCATAATCATTGATTTTCCCATCAATGTTTCAACTTTAACATCAGCAGATGTACCACCCCTGGAAGATTTATGTTGTGGAGCTTCTGGTGGAGATGCAATGGAGGATAATGATGATTCTGATGGATGGGATGAAATGGAGAGCACTGCTGAGCAAACCACCTGTTTGTTCTGCCCACTGCAGTTTAGAACAATAGCTGTTGCCATGGACCACTGTCGTGCTGAACACAACTTTGATCTCTTAGACCTGAAGGCAAAGTATAACATGGATGTGTACTCATTTATTAAAATGATCAACTATATCCGGAAGCACAAACCAGAGGCACACTCACTGTTGCAGCATGATGCACCACCATGGAATGATGATGAATATCTGAAACCTTGTGAAACGGAATCTTGGTTGATGTTTGGTAAATCAATTTTTTGTGTTTCCATGACATTTGTTATATTTAATATTATTTTAAAGATTTTGATGATTTGGTTAGTGCCCCATCAACGCCGCATTATGCTATTGATGGGAAAACTCCAATCAGTACAATCACATATGCTGATCTACAGCGACAAATTCATGACTTGACAATAGAGGTAACTTATAATAACACTGCCAGCAGAAAATAATACATAAATAACATATTTGTTTAGTTAAAGCACAAAGATATGCTTTTGGACAAAGCTATTGGTGATGTTGATAGAATGAAAAAGATTACTAGGGATATTATTGAACACGAGGATCAAAACTATAAAGCACCAAATTGTGTCAGTCACATTCCAGTTGGCAATGATTGTGAATATTTTAATTCATATGCTCATTATGATATTCATTTGGAGATGCTCAGTGTAAGTTTAATTTAAATATTTCATATTTTAAGCTTTTTTCTTCATTGTTTACAATTCTTAGTAATACATAAATATAAGGCACCAAAATAGTATTGCACTAATTTTAAATGGTTTTAATGAGTTTGTGGCTTGTTATGCTTCCCATGGAACTGCTAAATACTATTGTGGCAATAAGCAAGTTAAGACATTGTTTCATTTTTATGAGCGATATTTAAATATGTAGGTTTTTCTCAGAGCCAACCAAACATTGCAATCCATTCAATGCAAGTTTTTGAGTTGTTACATTTGAGCAATACGCAATACATCGTGCAATTTTCCAGTTACATAAGATTTTAGCATAATGACTATACAGGGTTAGATTATACTTAAACAATTGGATTTTTGTTAAGAAAAAACTAACCCTGTATATTTAATTTTTGTAGGACACAGTTCGAACTGAAAGTTATCGGGATGCAATCCTAAAGAATAAAAACACATTTAATAATAAATTAGTCTTGGATGTCGGATGCGGCACTAGCATCCTGTCAATGTTTGCAGCAAATGCGGGAGCGCAAAAAGTATTTGCAATTGACCAATCTGAAGTGGTGTTTAAAGCAATGGACATTGTAAGGTAATGTTTTGAAGTTTGAACACATGAGAAACGTGAGAACAAAGCTAATTCCACACTTTCTACAAAAAATAATTCAAGGCTAAACAATTTGCATGAAAAGATTGATTTGGTACACGGCCGACTAGAAGACACCAAGCTCCCGGTGGAGCGCGTCGACATCATCATCTCGGAATGGATGGGATACTTCTTGCTGTTTGAGGGCATGCTGGATAGTGTGATATACGCGCGAGACTGCCATCTCAAGCCAGGCGGTGTGATATTACCGAACCGATGCAACATTCAAATCACAGCGTGTTCCGATAAAGGTTAGCAACATCCAAGATCAACATAAAAATACGATGCGCATAAATGAACAACTTTCTCATTTTTACGTTTTGTTGTTTTGTGTGTATGTGGTGTAGAGAGGTATGACCAGATCATCAACTATTGGGATGATGTATACGGGTTTAAAATGACCTGCATGAAATCGGATGTGATTACGGAGGCGGTGGTGGAAGTCGTGCCAGCTGAGCGAATTGTTGCGACATCGGCGATCTTGACTGAGATTGACATCAATAAATGCACCACGGGGGCGCCGGATTTTAAAGCGCCGTTTGAACTGGTGGTTCAAAAAGATTGCACAATCACTGGGTTAGTGGGATACTTTGATACGTTCTTTGATCTGGAGGTGCCGGTGATGTTTTCGACGGGGCCCAAAGTCACCAAGACGCATTGGAAACAGACTGTGTTTTATTTGCCAAAAGTTTTGAACATGCATCAAGGTAAGTTACATATGTCAAACTGGACATCAAATTATTTTTTGGATTTTTTTGCCCTCTCAGTTATGGTAGTGCTGTCTTTGAAATCTTTCAACTGTGTAATTTGTAACTTTCTCATGATAATTAATATTTTCTCTCTTGTCAATTGTTTCTCTGGAAACTAAAGTTCTTCTGTGCATATTGCAAGTGCGAAACTATTTAAACTTTACTAAAAACACCTTGGCATGCAAAAGGTGAAGGTTTTGTGCATGGAATGTTAAAATAATGTCTGCTGCAATTTCCAGGCGAAACATTGAAGGGAACACTGATTTGCAAAAGGAAAGTGAGCAACGTGCGAGGATTATCAGTAACGATACATATCGGTGCCGACAAGTATAACTATAACATCGATTAATTTCTTTGTTTTAATTAGAGTATAAAAAATATTATCATTTTGTGGTACGCGAGCGTACCTACTTACAATTGTTATGTAACCTAGAGATTTGTCTTCGTTACTCATTGCATGACCTTCCAACGTTTGTTTTCGAATAAAAATAAGTTTAAATAAACAAAACTAATATTTACAATAAAAAAAAGTGAAAGACAAAAAATGAACTGAAGACACAAGACACACATTGGAATGCGATTTAATCATTTGAGTCACACACACACTCAAAAGCCATTATTTCTTACTCTGAATACCTGATTTATTGGATCGTATGGGGTTCTCTGCGTGCTATAGAATGGTATCCGCCGATTGTAGTCCGGCTGGACGTCGGCGCGCAAGATTACCACTCCCGATGGATTCACTTTCACTTTGATCTTCGTCTGCGGCGAGAGCACGCCGTAGTCGACGTCTTCGTAGAGGTCCTGCGGATCAAGCGTTGGAATAATAAGCATTCGCAATGTGCAACCATGCAAGAAGATGCTTTTTTTTGTTAGCAATACGTACGTCGACCCTGTAACCTGTTGGCGATGTGAGGCCGAGCTCCTTGAGCGTTACCGCGACATCGGATGGTGTGCCGTCTGTGCGCCGATTCACAAATGCCACCGCATAGGAGAAGTAGTTTTGGTACAGAGGTGTGATGGGCCGCGACCAGATTTCAATTCCTTTATGCTAATTCGGCAGCGAAGCAAAAAAGTAAATCAACGATTCACGTAATCGCACTCATTATACAATCGCTACACACATGGTTAAATTATTACCTTATAAATACGCCTGCCTTGAATGCCGAGCGGATCCTGATCGACGGAAATAATCTTGCGATTCTGTAAAATTGCTTTGTACTCGGGGCGTATTGTCCGCAAGTCGACGGACATTAGTAACGGTGCGGCAAGGATGGCCCAAATTGCCATTTGAGTCTTTGATTGCTCGTAACTCAGGCCAAAATTTCCGATGATCAACTAAAAGCATGCATTTACAATCATTGTACAAAGTAGCAAAGTAAGTAAATGCAACATAATTGGTGTGTGATTTTGGTGCAATTTGCAAATGTAAACTGGGTCAAATTTGGCAATTAATCACGATCACGTGGATGGTTAGTGCATTTAATTATAGAAAGCGAGTTGACTTTTGAACTAATAAAAGACATAACGAGCATTGCATTGAGGTAAGCACAACACACGCCACCAACGCTTGCTGCTTGTTATATAACCGATGAAGATGGATAAAGGAATAATCATGCGCAGCATCGGAGCGGAGGAAGACAACGGACAACAAAAGTAACGAAGGTGAACATTCCGAATTTTCGCACGCGGGCATGAGGTACAAATTGTAAATGCGTAAACGAGTGTGGCGAGGCACAACTTGTCTGAGGCATCTGCACATTACTAATTATGTACATATAAAGCAATATAGCCATGCGTGACCTTTCTTTATTGAGTGGTATTTTGTGCAAATCTTAGCGAGGGCGAGAAGCGAGGTATTACCCAATTTAGTAAGGTTTTCATTAACACATTGCTAAAGATGGTGAAACAAGTCTCAAGTCTCAAACACTACAAGAACACTAAATCCAAAATGACGCCAAAAACTGCTACAAGAAGAATATTTGCAGAGAAACCAAGAAACTTTGTGAAATTCTGCACTGCATAATCAATATTCTAAAAATATAACGTTCAATAAAAAAAAAGATGTTCCAACTTTTGTTTCTTTGGTCTTGGCCAGCAATCGTAAAAACGTAAGAAAAGAGAAATTTCCAATTCACATCGTCTTGATGTAACTCGACATTAACATTAGTGGCGTGTTGACAGGTGTGTGCGTGTTAATGAAGACAAAATTTTGTTGTTTGTTGTTAACGCGACTTCAGCAGCATCATGAATGTGCAAATGTGTGTTTGAAGACACCATAATCGACCTCACATGTCAAAATAGGATGGTGTTAAGTAACAAAGTAACATTCAATTAGAACGTTTTCGCCATCAACGATAACCGCAACTTCTCACAGCTTTAGGACACTTTTAGAATGTCGTTTGCCGTTTTGCTGCTTGCAATCCAACAGCGCAATCGGAAGCCAAAGAGTTGCAAGACCAACCCTGATTTTGTTACACACATCTGCATGTGAGCAATGTGAGCACGTTCGCACATTAGACCTCGAGTTCTGGACCGAGTCGCCGACTCGCAGACGAATCAGAAAGAAATGTGAAAGTAGTTTAGTTACAATTACGAACAAATAGCAACATGAAAGACTGATAAAATGCCGTCATTCGTAATATTCTACATCACACGTTCGTGTAAATCAAAATATTGCAAATATTCTCCAGTTCGGAATGTATTTGGATTCATTACATATTTAGAAAGTTAAGTAAACTTTAGGCCTTGATATTGGATTGGCTATAAAAATGTAATCGTGCCTTTGCAAATAGGAACTGCAACTAGCAGAGAGTAATGTAATCGTAATGACAATTATCTTGCTGGGCATTGCCGCAGAGCAAAATTTGTGTCTAAAATAATTATTAATAAATCGTCTGTTCTTTTTTTGTGCACGTGTACCTGAGTACTTGATGATGAAGTTATGAAACTGTTAGTAAGTAAGTAAATATAGATTGCCGCAGCGCAGCATTCACTTCGTTACAACTAGAAGCGTGAAACAATGACTTCAGGCGCAATCTGCGCCGAGAAAAATGTAGGAAGAAATACAAGACAAACATCTTCGAGATTCAGCCTGAGAGCACGAAGCGCGTTCCTGCGACCGGCGACGTTGCATGTAATAGTGGCAGCGCAATTATAATGGAAGAAAATATATGGGAAAAAAGTAAAAGTTGCATTTTCGCATGGGACAACAATTTCACTTCGCAATGCGGCGGATTGTTTGGCTTAAGTCATTTACTGCAAAAATTGCTTCTTTAACTCGACAAATTCAAAATGTGACGATATTCATTTTCGACTTCTCATTCTAATTCGCAACGTGCTGTTCATTTTCATTGTCAGTTCGCGAAAGGCGTCGAATGACGATTAGTAGAAAGTGACATTTTGCATACATTTGCATTATGCCCCGCAGCAATAGATTAATGTGCATAATAAGTTCAGCTCGGTCCTAGGTATTTTGCTAATGTATAACTCTCACCATATCTGGATCATTCCAATGACCGGGACCGGCATTTGGCACAACGCTGTCCTGGTTGTTACCATAATAGTCCATGATGCTCTCGACGCTCGACCACGAATCCTGGATGTCGTCAAAGTTGCGCCACAAATTGCAGTGCTGAATGATGGAGGAGTAATTCGGCTGCATGCCAGCGTAGATTTGGTACACTGGCCAGCTGCAGGAGTAAATCATCTGACGGCCGGTGCGATTCAAGTAATATCCGAATTCAGGATAGCCGCGGTCCATGTCCGATGGATGTGCATAGCAGCCGTCCAGTTTCACGTAATCCACGTCCCAGGAAGCGAACGTTTCCGCATCGATTTGGGAGTAGCCCAAAATGCCTGGATAACCAGCGCAGGTGTAATTGCCGTAATCTTCATAGATGCCGAATTTTAGCCCTTTGGAGTGTACCTGTTACACATAGAAAGAAATAAAGTGGGGATTAACCGAGAATGACTTTTAGCTCTGGAAGTGGGCAAGACTTACGTAATCACTCAACGATTTCATTCCTCGCGGAAACCGCAGGCGGTCCGGCACTAATTGCGAGTGGACGTTGCGCTCCTTCTCCAGCCAGCAGTCGTCCACGTTGATGTACTCGTATCCGACTTTGGCGTATCCTTCCGCGACAACCAAATCAGCCATGGTTCGGAACAGGCGTTCGCTGAGGCGCGGCGGAAACAAAAAGCGAACGTGAGGGAGATTAAGCACGCTCATCAAACCGTGCGTATCGTCAACGCTCCTACGCACCTTATACAATTTTCTGGATCGTTTTTGCAATCGGTGTTGCATCGAAAGCGTTCCCACGCCAGCCAGCCCATCGGCGGCGTGCGCGCCACTCCATTTTCTAATGGCGCGACGTTAACAACGACGTACGACAATATCACAGCCGAAAGAGTCCATAGTTGAAACATAATTCACAAGGCTCGCGTCTACAATGTACCCTGCAAACACGAAGGAAGAGAGTGTAAGTAAGCATGTGGACTTAATTAGGAACATCGCATTTCGCGATGCGTACGTAGATTACTTCCACACAACATTTTCTTTCCGTTTTGAGCAGGGATTCAATATTCTCAATAGTAATGTTCTTCGCAACCAACGTGCTTGGCCGTCTATTGTATAAATCAAGGTAAAATTCAATGTACAATATCAATAAATGCAATCGTGCGAAGCATATAATTTTGCTTCTTAAAGTATGTTTTTAGTCTATGCCGCTCATGGTGTATTGTATGGCCACGAGGATTACGAACACTTTCTGTGTACTCACAATCGACAGTCAAATGCCATTTCTACTGGATTTGAAGTTTGGCTGACCTACTGACTGGCATCTGACATTTCTTTGTCAAGTACTAACAACTCACAATTCATTGTTGGCAGAGCTGGAAATAATGGTACAATGGCAATTTATTGCAACAATAAATTTGACTTGGAACAGTTTCAACAACAACGCACATTCATCAAGGAATATAAAAATAAATATCCGGAATTGCCAATTTAAAAATTGCTGAATACTGGAAATTCCCAAACTTCGCGTACAACGTTACAAATTTTAATTTTAAATGCGAGTCATCATCGCAATTTACTTCTGCTACTGAGTCCATTTCATTACCATTACTAATCAAATAGCCGCAAGGTGTCACATTAAATGTATACGCATTGCAAAGCATACAGGCATCTGATTATATCAAAGTGGCAGCAAGAACATGGAAAAAGTAACAACTGAAAATCGTTTAAGGTCAACCGACAAGCACCGGTCATAACAACCGTTTTTGTGCAACAAACAACAGAGTGATGGCAATAATATTTTTAAGCCGCTCTAGGTAACCGTTTAACACAATTTTGTTCTTCGTTCTTCTAGTGCGTAACAAACAATATCTTCTGTCGTGTTCTCGCTACTCGCACATTATCTTTACAATTGCCAAATGAACCGTGAAACAACAAACTCGGGAGACAAGAGACAAGGGAAACTTTCGAATGTCTAAATGACAAGAAAATGCTTGAGACGCGAAGATGCATGGCATGTGGCATAATAACGATTTATCTTTAAGAAGATTCACGAATACGTTTCTATTCTTCTTTTATGCCACTGACGAATAAATAAAGAATCATATTGGTTGATGACTTATTGCTGATATCCGTAAGTTGCCATTTCGCGCATTTGTGTGGTATTACATACTTCCTTTGAATGTTCAAGTGTCGAGAGATTTACAATACGCATCTGTTTCCTCTCGACTGACTAATCCCGAAATGGCAAAAGCATTTCTGCGTAGAGTCGTAGAGATAAAACATAAACTATGAGAAAAAAGAAGGAAAACAGTAAAAGGCTTTCCGTTGCACAATGTGCTTAATTACGCCGTCAAATGATGCACACATTAATTTTTAAGCATAGATTTCCTTCGTTTTTATTGACATTACTTTCTCAGAAATGAAATTACACACTGTACAACTATACACTGTACACTATACAATAAATATTTGCTTATGACTTGAACACACAAACAGTGTTTCGAGCAAATAGAGATTGCAAACTCCAATTGGGTATTTGACAGAGCTACAATACGAACAAACAAGTAACAGTAATAAGTAATAATAGTAACTTTTGATGGTCAAGTTTACTACACTATACTGTACATTACTTCTACTACACAATGTGTTTATGGGACTGAGGGACTGACTGTTAATGCTTGACCAATGTGAAATGTAGATATTTGAAAATCGTCAATCGCTGTGCAATAATCGCATTGAAGTTGGTAACTCAACCGCTTGGTACATCACTTGGCTGGAATACAATTTACTTTCTTATACGATTAACGATTGTAATGTACATACTCGTAACAAAACAGATGCAAGGATATACTTATACCATTGACTTGCACGAGCTTATATTTGAAGCATTAGTTCTGCCTGCATGTATTTGATTTGTGTTACAAGTGCTAAGATAAATGTTATAATTTTATAATAAACAATTTCTGGATTAATGTAAAATGTAAATGCTTTCACTTTGTTTGTGGACGCCGAGTCCCTTTCATAAAACACATGTTATTTTGCAGCAAAAAGTTTACGAGTCATTAAATTAATCTTTAGTTTAGTAGTAGTGACTAGTGAGTAATGCATATTATCGTAGCTTCATAGCACATAAACTATACCTACAATATGGTATGCATTCTAGGTTAGTTAGACCAAATCCTTTTAATTATTTTGATAGCGACTTTGCAGCTGCGGCGGAAATAAATTTAATTAAATTTGGCTCAATTTTGCAATTAAAAAGCAGCGCTGAATCCACATTTTATGCAGATTACACGGAACTTCTGAATATTATGTAATTTGAGGATGAATATATCAATGCCATGGACAACCGATTTAGTTGGTCAATGACCTATTCTAAGACAGCATCAATTAATATGCTATATCATCAAACTAAAGAGAAGCTAATGTTAATATTCGGCGTTTTACGTTGGACGATGACTTAATGAAATTAAAATGAGTTGCCATATGCCGACTGTGAAGGATTTACCCAATCCAATGAGGAAGTGAAGCGAAAGAAGTGAAGCAGAAAAGGTTCATGGCGTTGATAGTTTCACATTTAGAAGTAAATACTTCGGCATCAGGAATGATCTAGTTCTCAAGTTTCCTTAAATTGCACGCAATATTTACTTGCATTTATGGAATTTGCTTTCAAAATGTAGAACATGTTGCATATTCGATTTCAAAATATTATTAGTATTAAAATTTTCTGTTTCCTCTTCCTATTCATCATTTTATCAAAATTGAACTTTTGAATATTTAATGTTGATTAAATTGAAATTCATTTTAATGTTTACCGAAATAATAAAATACCAACTCCGATTGATTGGAATATCGCATTTCCAATGCGTAAGTTGTTTATTAATACATACACGTTTTATCAATTAAATTTGGCTGCACAATCATTCATGTATTTTTTACTTTTTTATTATCATCATCATTCTCTAATCTTCCGTATTTGAGTTTGATACATCAACTTTGTATTTCCTACAATAAAAAATGGCTGTAAAATTTGCATTCAATATTCAATTGTATAATGGTTTGCTATGAAGGTTGCATATTAAAATGATTAAAGTATAATTATATACTTAAGATAAATTATCTTAATTTACTAGCTATTAACTTGCATTTACTTCCAATGTGACAATTGTTGATCTTTAGATGAATTGATAATTTGATATGTAACATTGTGAGTTTGCCATCGGTTTTCCACGTTATGCAAGAACAAGAACAAGAACAGTTATATGTCTGTTATCATTGAATTTCACACTACATAAACTTTCTACCGCAAACCTACTGGATGCTTAATTAATGCAATGAACAAACTCGTTCTGTAGACTTTTCGAGATTGCTTCCGGCACGGTAATAATGAGCGATTTTGAACTGATTTAAGTTACCTCTTAATTTGTGCGCTCCGTTGTCAGATCAGCGGCACTTAATAATCTCAGCAATTAGTCGTGCGATGTTTACTCGGAAAAACTATTCGCAACACAATCTGTTATGTTGCGCACTGGACGAGCGCGAAAACGAATTCAAACTGCATTATTGCAAGATGCCCGGCGTCTTTTATCGTCTCGATGCTGTGAGTATTGCTTATAGATAAAAGTCACTCGCGCGCGCTTAAACCGGCGAGCAAGAACAACAGATCTGAACTGAACCAAGTGCGGCGCTAAGTCGACGCCGTGGTCGTCGTCGTCGTCGCTTGCGTCGCCGAAGTCAGCGCGGAGGTGGTTCGCTTTCGACTGGTCGTTGGTCCAGACACGGCGCACACTTTTTAACATTCGATGTGCTGGGTGCAGGAGTACGAGCATTGAGCATACATTGCTTACCGGCATGTTACGTACCTAATCCGCGCGCGCAAACACACTGCATGCCGCCGCACCGATGCTTATTACAAATCCCACTTGACTTGCGAATGTTTTGTAACATCGTTCCGTTTTGGACGCGAGATGCAAACCTCGCTGGACAACACGCAATCTTGGTGCCATTTTTGAGACACTTCAGAAAATCTTTTTTTTTTATTGCACCACTTTCACCCAATGCCCTATATTACTTCAGCTTTGCTCTTGTTCAAAGAAGTGGAGAACTTGAGAGATGCTTAAGTATCTCAGTCGCCTGCTGAGATGCTGCTACTGGTGCTGATGCTGTGACGCTTTGCTCTGAAGATGCGCCAATGTAGATGTTTTGTGGAGCGTTCGTTAGTGGAAGTCGTGATGCCGCTCGAAAGCACGAATTCGTTTTTGTGGCGCATTAAGGTTGGCGGTTGTCGGCGCACGCTTTGTTGGCGCTGCGTGTAAAGAAACAAAGTATGCATCGCATCACAAGAAGTATTTCGAGCCAAATGCGGTGATCACAACAAAGCGCATGCAATTCTCACTGAAGGTAAAAGTGAAAAGTCAACACTCAACACCAACGCAAGTACGAAATGGCTTGGCTTCACGGTCATCACACTGTTGTAATACGAGATAGCCGGAGAACTGACCATCTGATCTGCATGCTTCGGCCCACAACAGCAATTAATTGATGCAGGATGATTGGCTGCTACAACGCTATCTCGATGTTTAAACAATGATTTATAAGTTCTACAAGTAATAAATCAAACAATAGAAGTTAATTCATTTAAGTAATTTATTTCAAATGGAAGTTCAATTTAATTTACTTACTTAATTCCAACTCGCGATGAATTCTCGTGATGAATCTGTTTCATTGACAGCTCATTTCATTGAATTCAAAGCAATTCTTATTTCATTATTTATGATAAGCGAGAGCGTAAATTATATACCATCTAATTGTGTCTAACGGTTTGACCGTTCTTCATTCAATGATCATTGCCTTTACCTCTTTCTCGCGAATGCAAAAACACTCACTGGGACGGTACAATTGCATCAATTGCATTCATCTGCGCACTGCGCTCACAGAATCCTCGAAACCGTTAGAGACAGTATTGAAAATGCGGTTATATAGCAACAACTGCGCAATGTGCAAGGAAAACATAAAAAATTATCCTCCGAGAACGCCGTCATACCAATCATAGATTGACCAATCGAATGGGTATCAAAATGCGACTTGCCGACCGATGGCACCAATGGTGCCATTCTCTCGGGGAATGGGAAAAGCCGAAATATTTATTGAAACCGAAAACCGATGTCCTTCATATTTAGCAGACGATTGCGCTGCACGATTTATGCTCTGAATGCCTAAAATGTATAGCGTTTCATTATGCAATAAAGTTGTTGTTGTAAATTTGAAGACAGATGAGGCTAAACCTAAACACACTTGCAAAACTAATGGAAACAAAGTTCATAGATATCTTTGCTACGCTATAGGTCGTTGTTATTTATAAGTTATAACAAATAAACTTGTGCTTGTAGAATGAAGGTATATGCAAACTGCAAGGAACAATAAAGTAAGCAACAAACGCAACATGAAGAATTTCATTCCGTTGCGGATGTGTTCCAACCATTTCGAACTTTCGACACAATCACACAATGATGTGTGTCGGAGCCTCGGAGCATTTATTTAATGTTGCTTCTAGGTGCTTCGTTCTTGGTTCTTGAGGTAACAGATTGCCGAACGTTTAGGAACAAAGGATTTTTTGTAGCTACACCTCATCGACATTGTCATCGCCTGCGCCGTGTTTGTTGCCCCTTTTGTAACACTTGCAACTTTTAAAGTCTTATTAGGTATTATTAACGCATTAATGGCATGATGGCATCAGTTATGTCGGATTTTCCGGCACAAGTTCGCACGCCAAATAGGCAAACAATTAAAACACTTCATTCATTCATATATCACAAAGCGTTGCATGAACTGCTTCCAATTCGCGTTCAATTGTTGTTTGTTGTCTTGCAGTGTTCTCGCACACGTAAAGTACATTGCAACACATCATTCTTCGCCAACAGAAACACATGCGACATATAATGTGCAGGTAAATAGAGCCGTACAAAGGAATACAGATTTGATATGCCACAATGTGCGCTGTGCAAAGCGCAAGTGCCAAGTATGATGAATGTTGGTCATTACAAATTCGTTGTTATTTTGATCATAATAAGACGGATTATGTTGTGCAACGCCCGCACCTATTGTTGATACATAATTTACACTTTGCCGGTCTGATGAGGAACAGACGAACAGAGCAGCGACGCACAGTTGTAATTTGGCAACACAATTAATACTAATAGAGCTAAGCCGCCAACCTTGAATGACAATTATCTTCATTTATTAGTGCGATTGCTTTGAAAAGCATGTCAAATTATGTGTTCCAGAGTTCCACAATTCGCGAACGACGCGGCATGTTGCTCCGCTTTGCTTTCACTATCCAATCCATCTTTTCCGTCTTCTTGGACGCTTCACCAACGCACTCGAGGTCGGGCAGTCTAAAAAGATTTAGAGTAGCCCGAGTTACCGAGAATGTTTGCCCGCATTAACAGACCGCACTGGATTGTGCAATCATCGATTAGATACACTGGACAAGAAAATACACTCGGAGATGATGGGTGCACCTCAAGAGAGAGCAAAACCAACGAAATTGGACGAAACGAGGAAGATTATTCCACGATATGAAAAAGTGGTTTATGTAACACTTGTCTCGCCTCGGCATTAGAATATGGCGATGAATGCGATGATTAAAATCGCATCGACATTTCTGGTTCAGCGCGCCACTTCACTACCTACTTGAATTGCCAAATCGCATCTCCATCCATTTTTCATGTTTCTCAACAAGCATGTGAAGATTGCGACCCGTTCCTCGTCCGAGGTGCCGATGTCCGCCGAATATTTATGATTGTTAGTGACATAAATTGTGCATTTATATCACACTCACATGGAGGCTCTTAATTAGTTGTTGCATAAGACGGTACTTTAATAAATTACAAATTCGTTTTATCACTCCAGACGCAACCATTTAGACAGCGACATTTGAGAAGCTTTGGATGCACAAACATTTTTGTCTTTAGAAATCATCGCATGGGAATTTACGAAATAACAAAATTTTTTGCTTCAAAACTTTTACCTTTAAGATACTTTCCTACCCAACGCATGCATAACAGCATAACATGCCGGCGCTGTGGAATGACACTTTAAACATTTAATTATGCGTTCATCAACGTACAATTTGTTGCGAGCGTACGAACTGTTCACACATTCGTCACGTAGCGCATACCAGGACTTGACTATGCCTATTCGTTTACTACATCTCATTCTACATGCAGGATGATGTCGGACACTATACTAATTGAAAAATGTAAAATGTACTGCATCACATTGACTGTAATTGTGAACCAAGTTTATAAATCTATTCTAATTATAAATATTGAGTGTTGCACAACCTTCACTGGTAATTAATTCATGAATATAAAATGTATTTCATATGATGCGTAAAACGAGTTCAATAATTCTACAGGAGTATAAATATGTTAAATAATTGAATCTCTCATCTATGAAAAATGTTAACATCCTGTGTGATGTTAAAGAGTCCGTAATTGTTTTTATGTGGCTCTGGCGTATACATATTACGGTATTATTTCATTATTGATGAGAACCTACTCATACAATAAATATCTGCATATTAATGCATTATTAAAGATGAACTATCACAACTTATGATGTTGTAGACATGTAGAGAATCAATTTAAAAAAGATGGTTCCCGTACGCTTGTCTCAAATGAATAGAATGAGTGGATTCAGAAGTAGGATTTGATTTTTCAATACAGTATTGTGATACTGCCATACATACTTTTTTCTTTGCACATACAGTTGAAGTGCTATCTTCGATCAAGTATCCAAAGAAAGAATATATTCGGGACCACAAGATTAGTTGCATGGAGAGATTGGATAGAAACAACAAACATAAGTTTGTACATTTTTCATATTTATTCTTTTTTATAATTTGGCACAGTAAACAGTGAGCCTAGACCTAGTAAACAGTTTTGTTTTGTTGATATATGACTTGATATACATTACTTATTCACCGTAGGTAATAATTTACATTGAGAATGGTATTATTATTATCAATATCATATCCTTATGTATATAAACATTCACTAGCCCTATAGTATTTCATGTGTCATTTAAATAATCGTCATTCCATTAAATATGTACGTTCTTAATCATATCTCATATGTATTTAACATGTATGCATTGAAAATGTAGTAGGTCCATAAAATTATCGATTTAAATTTTTGCAAGTGGAATAATTTAAATGCTATTTGTGTTTTTACTGGGCATGCTTCCTTTAATTTAAGCACTGCATTTTTTTGTACGCAATGCAACATTTTAATGCATTGCTAAACCATCGCTAAAATTAACATCACATAATGACCGAACGTATTGTTAGTGTTGTTCAAATTTGCATTCTAAGTACGTTTGCGAAATCGCTTAATTAGGTGATCATTATAATTGTTTTACGAATTTATATGGGGCAAACAGTTTTTTAATAATTATGTACAACATCCGTTTTCACTAGTTACTAAATTGAGAATTAAGCAATTTTAGATAATATCGTTTTACTACAAATGTTTTTGTCTGTCTCATATGACGCAAGTGTAGGTATATTGTATGATGTTTAAATGTAAGTTACTGGGGTTTGTCTATCATATTTTTTTATCGTATGTATATAGTACCTAAGTGTACATTGTATTATGTTTTATAACCAACAACATTTTACTGTACAAGTTACGCACAAGAGTGCGTGATTAGAATTAATTTTTGGGAAAAGTAGTAAAAAACATTAAGGTATGGCTTCTGTTTGTTCTGATTTTCTTTTAATAATAAAGAAAAAATCAAATAAAATTGAAGACAAGTTGAATTAAAGTTTAGCAAATAAATTAAAGGTTTACTTAATGTACTGGCTCTTATAGCTTAATATATTTTATAAACATCAACAGTAAAAATTTATTTGTGTTTCATGCTTTATGTTTGAATTTGCTGAATTCATTAAGCTGATTCACATTATCAAATCGTTCCATTTTTTTTTACAAACCATTGCACGTCATGTATGTTCGAGTCGATTTATTAAATCAACACAGAGCAATAAATTGTTCACCGTTTTCAACAAAAACAATTGTGAATACTAAAACACAAAACTTGTACGTAAAGCCGATTCAATGCAATGCAAGAAAAACAAAAATTAATGTAGATTAAGACGATAACCGCTTCTTTACAGATTTACAAAATAAAAATAATAAAAATATTATAATAATAAAAACAAATAATAATATTAAGAATTGTAATAAATAACTTGAAACGCGAATGTCTGTCCTCTCATTCATAATCGGCTCGCTTTTACAATATATCTACATAACAATACATCTACAACACCGATATTTATTTAGTACTCGTATATAAAGTTAAATTTTAATAAAAATGTCCTCTGGCAAGTTGTCCAAGAGATCAAATAGTTTCAAATCGATTCGAAGGAGAAATTCGAACGACAATTGTTGCATAATCGAAACAATCATACTTTTCGATATTTCGAATCAGTTTTAATAAAACAAAAGCAAAATATCAAAATGTTTTATTAAACATGGCACACAGAATTTTGGACTGCCCGTCGTAGTGTAGTGAGTTCCGAATGCCTCTATCACTCAACTATTCGCATCGAAATCATGCCATTTTTTGCTTCCTACATTTTGCAAATATTTAGTATTTGACTACATTCGAGTTGTGCGAAAATTTTCTTAATACCAGGGAGTCTGAGGGAAGGCCAGCGCCTCCCTGCTGGCCCTGTTTCAGTCGTCCTCGTGCCTAGGACTAGAATCGTACGGCGAAGACGCGTGCTCATTGGAGTAGTTCAAGACGTCCGGTGAGACGCTGTCGCGATAATAGAAATTATCCGATGATGGGCCGGCGCCGTTCATTAGGCCGCTCAATGGCGGCGAAAGCGACGGGCGGCCGGAAGTCGACGTTGCGGGCGAGGCCAAGTCCGAACTGCCCGGTAGGAAGTTCATCTCGGAGCCATCCCGACACCAGAGCTGCCGCATTTCTTGGCGCCGCTGGCGCATTAGGGTTTTGTACTCGGAAATGCGCATTTTCTTCCCATCCACGATGCATGTGCGCTTCGGCCGCGGTCTGTAACGATAGTCGGGATGCTTCTCCATGTGCAGCTTACTCAATCGCGACTGCTCCTCGTAGTAGGGTTGCTTTTCAGCGTTGGACATAGCCTTCCATCGGGCGCCAAGGATTTTTGATATGTTAGAATTGTGCATGTCGGGGCATGCCTTGAGGATCTTCCGTCGCTCGTCTTTAGCCCACACCATGAAGGCGTTCATCGGCCGCTTTATGTGCGGCTTGTTCTCAGTGTCGCGCTTTGTTGGCTGTCGAACGATTTTGGCCTTTTCATTGTTATCCTCCGGCAACTTGTAGGCACCTCCGTCATGAGTACCCCATAAAGCTGCAACAACAAAATATTCAATAACATATCGTGTCAACGCAATTGCAATTACAATTAATATTAAAGTTTGTACGTTTGTAAAATACTTACATTGGCAAGTTGAAATAAAGTCGGCGTCTTCTTTACCGGTGAGCTCTTCCCGCTTACTTTGATGTGGCGTTGGAAAGCCTCCGTAGTAAGGAAACGCAGGAGTCTTATCCGGCGACATTACTTCCTTCTTAAGCCTATCGGAGTTGGGTTGTAATGGAAATTGTGGCGGCAAGCCAGCGTAAGGTGGGAAATGACGAGAAATCAAGAGGTTGTGAGGAGGCATGAGTTTAGGTGTTGTTGCAGCGACTGGTTGTTCGCTTTGATGGCCTATGGAAGAATTGTGAGGGCTCGAACCTGCTGACCCCGAACTTGACGACTTGGGCTTGCTCAAGTTTAGCGGCGCGTCGGGATCAGATGGCGGAGGTGGCGATGGTGTGGGCTGCGGGGGTGGTGACCGTTTCTCTACGCACGCAGACATTTGTCCAAGGTGCGTTGCCTGCAGCCAACTGTGATGGAAGGGTAGCATCTACAAAGAAACGTTTTACAATAAAACTTCATCCTTCAATAATTTCATTAAGAGACCTACATTCTTCGATACACCAGGTGGTAATGCCATTCCCCCGCAATTGTTGCGCAATTGCTCCAGAATTGGAAAATACATGAGACTTTGTGCTCCAGCGGCACCTGGATACTGCGCCATGATTTGCCCTTGCAGTTCCTGCAGTTTCTGCTGCTGTTGCAGGAAGTGCTCATGCTCACGCTGCCTCTGCCTCTCCTGATCTTTTTCCGTTTCATTGATGAGTTGACTAGCGGTCTGTTGCTGCAAAGAGAATAAAAGGTAATGTTAAATCACGTACAATACTTAATGAAGAGAGGACAATAAGAAGACGCATATCAAAATAAACAACAGCAGAGGAATGTCGCGGCAAATCGGTGTGGTGTTTTTATTGGTATTAAGCTAAACGTTATGGTCGTTTTGTATGCAAGTACGCAGAATAACTTTGAGTGTGCATCTTCGTATGCATTAGAAAGAAGCTTGTCCATCTGTTACATTCCCGCTCCCGGTTTTTTCCTTAAGTATTTGCAGGTTGCCAAGCCGCCTACTGCTACTAAATATAAGCCGGCATCCGTCCAATTTTATCCTCCATTCACTGCAACTTCCACTAGCATCATTCCATGCAAGATACTCACGGCAAGCGCACCGAACAACATGGTTGTAAATATTTAATAAATACACGGTTTGATGATGGACCCTGCCACAGAACGGGACTTGCGGACATTATATTAACTCATAGTAATTAAAGTCCTACAAATATGGTTGCGGTGCGCACATTCAGAGTGCAAGTTGCAAGTGTATTTAAATAAGGAGAAGGAGCAAGAAGAATCCTTTGTTTCACTCGCCATTTTTGAACCGGATGCTGGATTTTGATCAATTTTGTGCCAATGACCACATGAAAGAATCTTTTATTAGCATATGAATTCAAGCGAATATACTGGTGCTGGAGGCATTGCAGCGATATTTCGAGATCTACCACACATTTAATGACAGCGATGGGATTGGTAGTGACAGTCTCTGGAATCCAGCCCGATGATGATGAGCGCGTTCAGGTTTCGCGCGAAGAATAAGAACACTATGATACGCATCAAGCAAGGCGCTCAGCTCGAGAGTTGCACATGCTTTTGGATGCGCCCATGCTGCAATGCTACAGCCAGAGCAAGCTGGAGATATATTCTGGTGCGTCGGTCATTATTACGACATGATGTATCTCTTCCGGTGCGTGTTAATTACTCGACCAGCTAAACAACAAGCTGCGTTAACAATTTAGTCGATCTTTCATTCAACTTTCTGCACGACGCACGAGTCGAGACTATTTTTTATACTGGAGGTGTGCCTGCTGCGCTTTTTTTCTTCCGCTTGCATTTTTATCGCATGCTACTATCGATGTTTACATAACACGCTTCTTTCGGACAACAAAAATACCATCGCACTAAAAAGTGCGTGTGTGCTTCATTCTGAATGCGCGGTGTTATTTTTAAATGCTCATTCAGAAACAAAATCGTAATCGTTCTATATCTACGACCTGTATCATGCATTCATTTTTCATTTAGATTAATTGCATTTTTTAAAGAGTTGTGGAAGTTATTTTTTAACTTTTACAGTGTCATACTATAAATTGGAATCTCTCAGAGAATATTTAACTTAATGCTTTTTTTCAAATCGATTGATGGTAAAGATCAAGTCCTGTCTGCAAGTGCAAGCTTTGTTTGTAATTCTGGAAAATTTACAAGAACAAGAAGAAACAAACGGCAAGTAGGAACACATAGAAAAAAGTTAAGTTAAATGTTCGCGCGAGACATAAAATTGCCAACAGACGCCGAGTGTGAACAGATAAGTCGCAGTCAAGCCGAGTACAGAGTGAGGAATCAAAGTGAGAGATAGCAGTGCGCCGTTTCGAATCTATTATAATTAGGAAAATTAAATTCGTGTGTCAGGAGATCAAACGCGCCCAGCAAAAGCAATCAAACTGTACAATTAGATGTCGGAAAGTTCGAGATCAATATAAACGCGCGTTTGAGTTCTCTGGATACAATAACTAAGCGAACGCGCGCGCCAAGCAAACATAAAATGTAAAATGTTACGAAAAACACAAAGCCTCTCTCGTCGTCTTCCAATTCGGTGCCTAACAAAGAAGACTACTATGATTGCACATGCGTAGCTTAACATAGCATTCATACGTGTTCGACTCGGAGAAGTATTTTGCATCTGTTAAACACATGTGAGCGCCGGATATTCTCCAGAAACTGCTGCGCGCCGCGCCGAGACTACTATGCATTTGTGTTATTATGAATGTTTATTCGAGCACACCGCGTTTAAACAAAGTCAAAGTCGGTGGTGAGACAATAACGCCCATTGTAATACAATCCAGTCATTCGTTTACTTCAGTCAGAAAAAACGCGTCTCGCCTCAATAAAATGGAGAGAACGTTTCGAATGCATGCAGCG